>BLAZ01001381.1:2118716-2121216 GCA_014633955.1 Acropora tenuis
CCATTAGAGCCCCAGACCCTGGATTGGATGCAGCACTAATGGTGAACATGATAGAAGAATCAAGAAGAATTATAATAATAATAATAATAATAATAATTATTATTATTAGATGTCCAGAGGAAAAAAACAATGCAATGAAGATTGTGGGAGTCCTAAGGAAATGTAAGCAAATCAACTTATCACAGAGATTCACAATCAACCGTTGATTTACAAGTCAAAACTGGAATCAACAGGATTCCCAAGTCAGACAATGTAAACCATTGGGAAGAATGATGTGTTGCCCTGCTAACATCATAGGTTCAAGTCATGCTCTGTCCTCTGGATGAATTTTGTCTTCTGTGGTCCTGAATTCTACAACACTTCATAAACTGCCAACTGGTTGCCTGCTCTCTCTCCTCAGTCTTTTAACAAAGAATGTTGCGTTGATTTCATTTTTCCATTTTCCATACACTGTCCACAAGCTTGAAGCTTTAATTATATTATAGTGTCGAGAGATGCCTTTTAGTTTTAAAGAGTTACATTTTGCGTACCTTAACATGCACATAACAGTCTGGACCACATGGGTTGGTCTCTTGGAGATCAACAGGACTCTAACCACAAAAAAATGTAAAAAAAAAAATGTTAGAACTGATTTGAAATACAGTATGACAAGTTCTCAACGCTACCAAGAAAATTCAGCAAATATAATGTGTTTGATGAGCACTCTAGAGAACTTGTAGGCAGCTTGATACTGGAGGGAGAAAAAAAGAGCGGGAAAATTCTGCGACTGGCACTCCCCTTCTTGTTCTGAATTTCAAATGCTTACATGATTAATTAATTGTCTTTCGCCCACTATTTTTCATCTTCATCTCATGTCAAAATTAGTCTCTTACAGTCTAGAGAAGGTAACACATGATTATTTTACCTTTCGCTTGATCTGTGTTGGGAGTGTTCGCCAACCTTGAATGAAATCACATGCACTTTTTCATGAGATGTGCAGATTATTCATTATTGTTTCATTGAAATGATTGCCTTCATCTCACTTCTTTGTGAGTTTACAGGAATATTAATAATAATCATACAGTATTAACAATAGTAACTTCACTTGTTTTAACGAGGGTAACACTTTACAAAACTATCTAAACCAACATACGAACTATCAGCAACCTAACACTAAAACTCCAACCCTAAATGTAAGTCTACTTAATATAATGATAATTAATGTAGTTCTGTTTAAATTTTTATTGTTAGTGCTACAGTAGCGCTATGTAATTTTACTTGGTTATGTGTTCCAGAGTTTCCCAGGGTCGCAGAAATACATGAAAGAAAATTTAAAATTTTTAATGTTCATCCACTTGGCATTTCATGGTTGTACATTAGATAGCAAACAGTAATGTCATCATACTGCAACTTGCGGTTCTGGGCACTTTTTCACTGACACACGCTAGTTTACTACCTAGATACTCAATAATTACCCAGAGTTCATAACCATAAATCACAATGCTTACCATGCATGAAACAGTCATACTTGTAACAACGTCTGCAGAAAAGCATATGAAATGAGTGAAGGCTCTGTTCCCTTGAAACAGATTGAGCTTTAGGGCTGGTAAAGAAAAAAAAATAATGTTAGTTATGTTAGTTGTCATTACTGTACTACAGGGTTAGGTTTAGGGTTTTTTGGCTCTCCTTTTCTGCTGTTTCAAAAATAATGAAATTGTTAACAGCACTTGTGGAGGTGTGGTTCTGTAGTGGTTAGAGCATCTGGTTCAAATGCACCATTTCCTTAAACAAGACATATCACTCTATGTCCTCTCAACTCCAAACCACCTCTCTCCACCAAGCTTTATAAAATTCATGGGTTCCCTGTGATTTACTCCTGGGAATAACCCTGAGATGAACAAGCACCCCATCCAGAGCAGGGATGGTGTAGTGGTGAGAGAACTCACCTCCCACCAATGTGACCCGGGGTTTGATTCCCGGACTCGGCATTTCATGTGGGTCGAGTTTGTTGTTGGTTCTCTTCTCTGCTCTGAGAGGTTTTTCTCCGGTTACTCCGGTTTTCCCCTCTCCTAAAAAAACCAACATTTTAAAATTGCAATTCGATCTGGAATGCTCACACGTTTGTTACATGAGCCTTTGGCTCGGGAGATTGGGCAACCACTCCTCATAATGCTGAGCTTAAAAAATGATTTGATTTGATTTGATTTTGATCCAGGGAGAAGAAGCAACACTTTGAGTTACTTTGAGCTTCTGAAACCAGGATGCCTACTGTAATAAAAAAAACAATTACTTTATGTCTTCTCTATTTCATAAACTTACCTGTCAATATTTGGTGTACATTCAGGAGGCAATTCCCCTTTTTTACGATCAAGAATGTTCTTGTATCTGCAACAAATTGCACAAAATAAATGAGTACCAAAATGGTAAGTACTGTTCTGCATATACAGCACAGTATGTGCAGCATTGTCAACACCTTCAAAGGAAATCTAGTCTTTCAATGTCCTCTTAAAACAGTAATGAT
>BLAZ01001381.1:2163135-2165675 GCA_014633955.1 Acropora tenuis
ATATACATGAGATTTCTAGCTTTACCTCCTCAGGGATGACTAGATCAAAAGCAAATGAGTTGATAGGAGAATAGGATACAATGTTGAAAAATCCTAAGTAATTATGTCAAATTGTAGGTAACTTATTTGCTGTTGATTAGGGCAAAAAATGTACGTTTAGGACAGTAGCAATTCCTCTAGGGTTGCTTAATATTGAATATTGTCATTGGGGTCTTTCATGAACTGCA
Organism: Acropora tenuis; assembly: GCA_014633955.1. Taxonomy (NCBI): domain Eukaryota; kingdom Metazoa; phylum Cnidaria; class Anthozoa; order Scleractinia; family Acroporidae; genus Acropora; species Acropora tenuis. The sequence continues at coordinate 2,163,363 of BLAZ01001381.1, forward strand.
TAGGTTTGCTGTTCTATAAATTATTTGAGAGTGCATAATTTATTCCTTCACATGTTTTTTTTTTTTAAAGGTCAAGTTATAATCAAAGAATTTAGTGAATACTTAATAAATTTGATTTTGTCATCACTTATACCTTCTTTACCAGAGTCTATCAGCTTCATTGGTTTTAGAGGATGGGACCAAAATAAAAGGATATTCATTTGGTCATAACAAGTCCATGTCTGGAGAGGTGGTTTTCAATACTGGCCTAACAGGGTAACTCAAAACCCTATATGTAAATATTCATTGTTAATTAAGTCTTGAAAAATAGCATTACCAATGTAAGTACCAATATATCTTCAATACTGGTCCAGTGTGGTAAAGTATATAGTGATTGCTTAGTGTCATATAAGAAGTATCAATGAACTCTTAAATGGTAAGAGGAAAAATCAAGTATATCTTTGTCCCCCTATTGGCAGATAGTTCTTGTGAAAAACAGTATTCTGTAATTTACTGGGGTACTTTTGCAAAAGAAAAATCTACGTAAAGTTGAAAATTATGACCAGTATCACTTATCTGACCTGACTCACAAGTGATTTGCGTGTGTCTGTTTATGGATTAGAGTGGTGGGGGTTGGGGTAACTTTGACCCACCCAAAATGCAGCTGGATGATGGATTTTACTGCTCTGTATAGACTTCACAAGGTGTCCCATGAAGCCTTTGGGCTGGTCAATCTCATTTTGTCATGCATATATCAGACATCCATCCTGTGTTTTATCAGGATGAGCAAACACTATTTTCAGGATTTAATAATATTATTCCAATGCAAGCACTGTAATGATAAGGGCAACCCAGAATGGGGGAATATTACCCCAAAAACTAAAAATCATCTTTGCTTTGTCATTTATGATATCAATCATTATTCAGTCAGTCATCCCAAGCACTCTTTGTGGTTCCACGACTAAATGATGTTGGATAAACCCAGAAAAGGAGCTGACAATCAGTCAATCATTCATCAGCCACTTAAGTGATCTCTCTCTTTCTCGAGTGAAATAAGATGACCAGCTTGATAGGTGCCATTCTGTCTTTCAGGATTTGTAGTATTTTTTTGTCATTAAGGGTTTTAAAGTCACCAATATGATAAGTCTTAGTGTCCTGATACCCATAGCTGTTTTATACAGAAGATTTCAAAACTCATGGGCAGCTAGCTTCAGTTTTTTAAAGGATGGATTTTGCAATCCAGTGGATGAATCACAGTTGGACAAGTACTACCAAAACCTATCGAGGTATTCAGAGAATAGTGATTTATCCATTGGACGGCGCCATTCACCCTTTAAACTATTGGGTAATGACACTACATCATGAGGTGCCACCTGACAGTTCTTCTAAAGTGTAGTATGTGGAGCAACTGGAGAATACCGGGCCACTTTTGCACTCAAGGTTTTTGTCTTGTCTTGCTGTGTTTTCTCAGCTATCCTGAAGCACTGACAGATCCCAGTTACAGAGGACAGATTCTTGCGCTGACTTACCCAATAGTTGGGAATTACGGGGTGCCAAGTACAACTGATAGGGACCAGTATGGTTTGCTTAAATATGTTGAATCAGAAAACATACAGGTACCAGTACATGCTTGTTTATTCCTTTGCATCATCCAACCAAGGCTCCATTGTCTCTTCTCTCCTATCTGTTCTTATTTCCTGAGTCACTGATAATTTTTGCAATAAAGATATACCCAGAAATGCAGTCAATTAGATGCTTACTTCAGTAAGTGTCACGAAGTGTCCTTGCAGTTTTCTTATTCACTTCACCATCACTTTTGACAAGAATTACAGACAATAAAGGCTCCAAAAAAATCAAAACCTTGACATTAGAAAAGGTGTATAAAGCAACGATGAAATGACATTGAATACAACTGTGCTTGAAATGATGCATTGGTGTTGCTTGGCAATTGGTGAACGAACTACTGAAAAGATTTCAGAGTTCCAGGTAGAACGTACATGAAAATTAGGATCGCTTTCATGTAGACTTAATGGGACATTTTCTGACATTTATCAAGATAGAGCATGTTTGGAGTTTACACAAACAACGTACTGCACAAGGAAGGAGTTCACATTTGTACAAAAGTATCTTACATTGTGAAAACAAAAATTTGGTTTTATCAAAGGAGTTTATAAAGGTTGAATTGCCACTGTGAAAGGTTTAGAAAGCTGACGTTTGGAGCATTAGCCCTTTGTCAGGACAAATGACGAAGGGCTAATGCTCGAAACATAGCTTTCTAAACCTCTCACCGGGGGAATACAACCTTTATTAACTCATTTGATAAAACTGATTTTT
>BLAZ01001381.1:2166617-2169117 GCA_014633955.1 Acropora tenuis
ATAGTTAATGATTTTGATACATAAGTCATATGTTTACATTGCATCTAAGAGCCATGGTTATCATTCATGTTAGCAGGAAGGTAACATTTTTTGTGTTTCTTCCTTCCTCTGGTTCTTGAATGGACTTAAGGAAAATTAATGAATTTCCAGTGATCACATGTTTTCAACCAAATGAACTATTGAGGAAACATTACAATAAAAATTGTCCTCAAAATGAAAAAGCAGTGTAATAAGAATATAAATAGTTTTTCTCATTTCCCTTCATAGTCATTTTTATTTATTGGACATTTCTGTCCAAGGGGGAAATGTGGATGAGGTTATCTCTATGCGAAGCACCAACACACCAGAAGTAACAACACAAAGGAACTTTGCACCCCACTCTTTTTCGACTAGTATATGGGCTCTTTAACGTCCCTCATTGAACTTTTAAACATGGAAGGTATTGTGAGACGGGACCTACGGTTTATAGTCCTATCCGAGAAGACTTGAAAGTCTAACCCTATACAGATGAAATTGCAAAGGCAGTACTTTCTCCTCAGTGATCTGACCCTGAGTGATGGCCCGGCTGGAGTCAAACTCACGACCTCCCATGTGACAGCCCATTATGCTGTACCAACTGGTTCCTCCCTTGGTTTCTCCAAATAGCAGACTCTCAGCTGGTTCCTATAAATAGCTGACTCTCAGTTGGAATAAATGGGGATAAGGAACACACTGGCTTAAAAAGAATGAGAGATGACCTGTATAAGTCAAGGTCTCCCCTTATCCCCAGTCCTCACTGAACGTTTTCTCATGTCTGCCACAATTGTGCTTGCCCTGACCAACTGAGAGCCTGGAACAGGCTGAGATTAAGGGTGAGGGTTAATTGGCCCTTTTAATGTTTATAAATATGTGATGACTTTTTTAGATTCCAGCATTGTTTGGTGTGGACACAAGAATGTTGACCAAAACTATTAGGGACAAGGTACTGTTACAAATATAGAATTTTTTTTTGTTTAGTTGTAATAGATGGTTTGGTATCTCTGTATTTTACACAAGCATTTCAAGAACAGACCATTTTACAGTTGTGTGCTTAGTTGCCTGGCCTTCAAATAAAAGTGAGGCTGTTTTTGACCTTGTTTTGATAGAAACCTGACTGTTATTCATACTAATTAGCATGAGAGCATCATTATTAACATAAGAAAAGTAGGGAGGTTTCTGTCAACACTAAGTCAGCACCTGAGCCTCACTTTGTTGAGGAAAAATTGTAACTACTAGTTAATATTAATAAATATAATAATATCATTAGTAATTATTGATTATAAATGATAGTCAATCTTAATATTGATATGTGTATTGGTATGTGAAAACTTTACTATAAACAATTTTCACAATGTGAAATTATAAATTATTGATGCTTTAATTTTGGATCAAAATTAAGGGTCAATTTTTGATCATCATAATTATTATTTGTTTATAATATGGTGCAATAAATGAGTTTTATCACTAGAGTTCACTTTCTTTCAGGGAACCGTACTTGGGAAAATAGAGTTTGATGATCAGCCTGTAGACTTCGTAGATCCCAACTCAAGAAATTTGACAGCTGAAGTCTCAGTTGAGGTTAGCCAAACTTTAGCATTATTATGTCTAAAATACTTCGAATCCTGGGAGTAACCACATTTTAAAGGGGAGAGGCACATTTTATCGTAAGTATGAAGATCATCTTCTATAAACCTGCAAACAAGGTAAAAGGTATTGCCAAAAATCTCTGGTTATAAAATAAGCCTTAAACCAAATTAAAAGTCTGGACTATGTTTCTTGGGAAATAATAGTAAAGATAAGATTAATAATGTTGATATAGCTATACAGCTGGCCAGGGGCAGATGTAATGGCAGATTGAATTAGGTACAACCAAGGGGTGAGAGCCCATTGATGTATAATTTACAGCAAGCATGTAAGTAGCCCTTAGAATACAGTGCAGGTGCTGGTCGGCCATTGAGAGATCTTCCTTAAAGTGCCTAAATGTGGTTGCTATGAAACACCCGGACTCTTTGAAAGTGCTTTTGAATACACTTGCTTGCTGCAATTTATCAGTAACAATGTATTTATCTGTGTACAATGTGCGTTTGTGTATAATACATACCCCTATTTTAGAATGCACTTAAAAAAAAAAAGAAAGCAGAAAACGGAGGATGTCGTCGTGCAAAACTAGCGTTAAAAATCATGTTTTGGATACACTTTTCAAAAGTTGACTCCATTATCTCTTCAGAAATTGAGAGCTTCCTTTAGTGAATACTGCTTTCATATTGGCTGTCACATGATCTTCAAAGGTGTCATAAACAAGCTCCCTAGGCCACCACGTCGTGCATGCCACACTCCAAGTACTTGTTCGCTTATCTCCTGATTTTTTAGCCATTACGATATTTGAATGATTTCGCTTTCTTTAGACTTGATAAATGTGTAAGACAGCCACAACTTCTTTGTCGGTCTTTCGAAACCTTGAGTGTTTGTCCTTAGTTGTTTG
>BLAZ01001381.1:2217342-2219842 GCA_014633955.1 Acropora tenuis
TTCTGTCCTGTTAATGATCATGTTTTAATAATGTTGGTATTGTTCAAAGCTTGATTTGTTTTATTTTGGACAGAAAAGATTTGTTTATACACAGTTACGGTACTGGTTATCATGAACCAGACTCATAAACCAAAAGCTATTTAAAAGAGAAATGATGTCATTATAATGTTTTAATTTGGTTGAGATCACAGCACATAAAACCTTATTTTACATGAGTTTGAGAGTTGAAAAGGCCAAAAATCATATACTTTTTGTGAAGACCGCATGTAAGGGAAGACTACATTACATTTGTACATACATACATGCGGTATGCGGCACATTCAGTCTGATCAAACTGATATCAAAATGAAAAATAAACGAATAGGCACTGTTTATCAGAACTCAGTCAAATTTTGATCTGCAGCATAAAAGTAATGTATTCTTAATCAAAATATGACCTTGGAATTATTAAGATTATTAAGTTGCTTTCAGCTCCTCCCAAGTTGCTTCTCTGCACCTTTTATAATAATGATGGTTTATTAAAAATATTCAAAAGTAGCATCCTAGTCGTGAAATACCTATGAATTTACAAGTATACTTTAAATACAAAAAAGTACAAAAAACTTACATTTGACCTTAAAATTAAAAGTCTAAAGGGACTGAGAATTACAAGAGTCAGTATATATATACCAATAAGACAAGACGCTTAGGTTTGCTTGATTACAAGGACTGGGCGTTAGACGCCATTGTTGGAAAAAAAGATTTTTTAAATCTTTCAGTCCGGCATTTAAAGAGTGATACAAAAGTCATGATTTTTGTTGCGCAACTCATAAGCATGGCAATCGGCGCGCTTTGTTGGTATGAGGTGGTGCAGCCGTGACCCAGGCACGCAGATACCGTCCCAGACTTTCTTACAGAGTTCGTCTCTTCTCACATTTAAGTGAGTGGAGTTTGCATCCACAATGGCATCTCTGTAGCTCAGTGCCGGGAATAATATACGCAGGGCTCTTTTCTGGACTCTCTCGATCTTGTCCTTGAGGTAAATTTTGCATTTGTTGGACAGGACAAGGAATAAGGACAGATGCAGCTTTAATAGTGGAGTTTAAATAAGTTTCTTTCTAATGGCTGCATTTTCGTCTGGTATTTGGGTGTAGTCTATTTAATACTTGAAGAGTTTTTATTTTTAGTTCTAAGCCTTAAATGCCAGGGTGAGACATGAGACTGATGTAGGTGTGGTCTATTGTAATCAAGAGCAATTAGTTATAAGCCAATAATACTATTAGAATTTACTTGGATTGTACTAATTGGATCAGTTGCCAGTCGGTCAGGTACCGTAGAAGGTCACAGTTTGATTTTTGGGTCTCACAAAGTCATTCAGGGTCAAAATGTTAATAACTGTGGAAAAGTGCTGGCTATCCTTTCTTGACAACTTCAAAAGGAGGGACCTGTCCAAAAACACAGATTTGACAATTTGTCTTGCGGCCTTTGCTAGGTCAACAAGTTTGTCCAGAATCTCAGACAAATCATAGACAATAAATATCATTAAGTGTTCTTTTAACTTTAGGCATTCCTTGAGTAGACATAAACAGTCAACGTAATCCTAACCAAATAAAATAACCAGGACTCAAAGGCTAACCTTAATGTTGTCTGAGACTTAAATACAAGCACTTTGTGATAATCAACCAGAAACGTATGAACCTTAAGTTACGAGCAGAGTGGTTTTGTGTTATACGTTAAGTGGAGAAAAATGATGCAACATTGAACAGTCACTCTGGGATTGGTTAGTATGAAAAAGCCTGAAAATTTGGATTATCTAACAAACTGATTGGAGTCAAATAATTATTGCCACCCTAAGAAGATAACAAAGATTTTATCAGAGGCAAGGACAAATGACTGATGCTCATAATCTCAGCTTTGTTGTGTACCTATGATTACAATTAAATTTTAACAACTTGTTTGATATACCCAACTTTCATACTCAACCTCTTCATAGCTTTTTTAAACCCTTCATTTATTTGTTAATAAATCATAGTAGGCTATAACATTTCCTTGTACTGAACTTAGGTTTAATTCTCAGGAAACAGGAATAGAATTCTTAATTCTTGAATTTTGCAAAGGCACCCATGCAAAAATGAAACAATGCCTGGAACTCTGGGAAATAAACTTATATTAGCCAAACTCCAGATTGATATTCAAGCATCAAGAGATTGCCTTGGGCTCAAAATCTTCATAACTGGAGTAGAATTCATTGCATTTGGCTTATACTCACAGCCTTAAGACTTTCTGCTTGGATTACAATTGTAATTCTGTACGTGTTACAATTAGGTTAAAGGCACCTGCTGAAGAGCAAATGTTACTGTTTGTGACCCTTACATACAGTACATGCAGATGTTTTAGCTGTTCTTGGAACAGTGTAACAGTTTTTGCACTCTCTGGGTTCTGCAAGGCAGAGAAAAAATTATTGTTATGGGAAATAAATGACAACTCAAGAACAGTTTCTTTTGTTAACATGCCTATTAAC
>BLAZ01001381.1:2255044-2258609 GCA_014633955.1 Acropora tenuis
GCAGAATGATAAAGTGGCCTTAGGCTGGCTCTAAAACACCGAACAACTCTCCAACAGCAAATAAGTTCCTTCATTAATGGCATTTTTATTTTCATAAATTATAACAATCTGGAAGTTTGATTGACGGAAGATTAGGTCACAGTGTTTTGTCAGAGTTTTGATTTATCCTTATTGTTACCTTTCGTTTTCTTCATAAGTTTGTTTTGGCCCTTCACACATCAGGAGAACAATTTGATGTTTCTTGCGCTCTCCAAGGTTAATTTTATAGATGTCAAGTGTTAATCGAGTGGAAAGTAATCCAGTTAAGTCCAGTCACGCATGCAGGATGTTTCATTCACAAGCGGAAGATGGATCTACCTTTTGTTAGTCATACTATACTTTTTTAACAATTTGGCCTTTTTTTTTCTTCTCCAATGAGCTAAAATGTTTTAAATAGATCGCCCTGTATCGATATTGTTGCCCTCTTTTCCTCACATTTCTTACATTTCTTACATAAAAAAGAAAAACAACGAAACCAAAAATCACCGAAGAGCATAAACAATTTAGTTGTCTAGCCTCGTATACATATTTTTGCTCCATGTTCGTCATATTCCTCACATAAGAAATATGGAAGACAAAGGAAACATCCTCACGTTTGTTTTGTTCTGCTTGAAGACATAATTTAGGGGGGGGGTTAAAATATTTTTGGCCTTCAGAAGACAAATTATTTGTGTGCATGGTTGCATAACTTTTTATGGTACTTCACCAACATGATGTAAGAATTCGACACTTGAAGCCAAAAACATGTATTCCTCTAAACCATCGCTAGCTTTTTATTTCTTTGTGTTTTTTTTTTAGTTATGGTATAATAATATTAATCGTTTTAAAGATTTTGACCTCTTGTGTCTTCGTGACAATATTTGGCTGCGTTTCGATTGTTAAAATGTAGGTCATTTGAGCAATAGATAACCTTAACAAAAAGAACCCAATTTTGTTCTTGTTAATTTTAGATTTTGTTATTCCTTCGGTAGCATAAAAGACTTGTTAATAAACAGTGAGTCACTGACGTTTAGGGTTTAGTCTTTAGCACACCAACAATTCAAATGCGTAATGTGAAACAAATGCTAAAATACATTGTTATCATTTAAATCCGATGCCTTCAAAAATGGTGAATTGCTCATTACTTGACTGCAGTACACGTCCGAAAGCAAAATCTCTGTAATTATTTTGTTAACAAGAGCTGACAGGCCATAAAGCAAGTACCAAAGTGCATCATGAATTAATTATCAAACTTATTTACTGTCAGATTACGATACAGTAACACAGAACAGACACGTAACAGTTTCACCATTGTGCAAGCATTGTATGCTTAAGTTAAAACATTGGCTATGTTAAGCTCGTGAAAATAAGGGTTTTATAGTTATTCTATGGAAGAGCCTTTGAATAAAATACTTCATTGCATATAAGCATAATTCCTTACGTGGAAGGTTTCGCTATTAGCTATGTGTATTTTTTTTATAACCAGTAGCAGCAAAATTTCTTGTGATTAACACCTGAAAAATGGTTTGTGAATGAGTTTGTGCATATTTACATGTGATGAGCTGTCCTTCCTTCAGATCTAATTCAATCACTCATTTACCTTTAAGTTCATTTTAAGATTATGTTCTTTCAAAGGAAAAGCATTCTTATCAGGTAACATAATTCATTTGAATTGTAAATTATCCTTGAACTGTTCTCTCTGTAACTCCCCGAAAAATCAGGGCAAAAAACTAGTTAAAGCGAGTTAAACTGCTGAAAACTATGTCAACTGAAGAATCATGCCTTAAGTTTGTGAGAAAATGGAGCAAATTCAAGAGCAAGTTTGTAGATTGGATGTAAGTTGGAGAAATAGAAAACAGATGTCTGTTATATATTGTAAGCCGGACAATGAGTTCAGTTGTATACCTTTTGTTCCGAGGGTGTGAAATATCACTTTAACAAATGTCTCTTTTGTATTTTTGCCCACAATTAATAACTTATTTGTCATATTCATCAGCCGATTAGCGACATATAGTTTATTCAAAGCATTTAAGGCAACTCGGTTATAAAAAATCGTTTTAGTTTCCAACTTTGCCGTGCAATTATAGCAAAACTTTATAATATTCAGTGATTTGGAAATTATTCTTTGTCAAACCACTGGAAAAAAAGAAAACATTAGAGTTTAAGCTGGTAAGTTTTTTGAAGCAAATTTTGAGCACTTGTATTTGTCTAAATTATATTCTGTTTAGTCCTGACTAAATTATCTTGTATATTTTTGAGAGTGGAAAGCGTTGGTCAATTTTAAGGTTTGTATACAAAGTTTGTAATTTGTAACACCGTACGGTATGACAGTTTTCGCTCACAAAAAGTGGTTTTATTATTGCTGAAAGCTTCCCTCAATTCTTACACTACACAGCTGCATGATTGAAATGATCTTTTGATTCAAATAGTTTATTGACTTGTTGTCTATTTCATTCAGTTGAATTTATTTGCATGTTATTTCTTGTTATCTGTTCTTCATGGCGTCTTTTCTAAGTCTTTCATAATTTTATTTTTGGCACGTCTTTTTTCAGCTGATAAGAAATTTATTCACCGCTATACTATCTGATTTGTTATTTGGTCTAGGTGTTTTAATATTGATTTCATGAGTTTTCCCAGATATTGATTTATTTTCGACATTCGTCATTGCAAAGGCAGCGTAGTGTTTTGATAGCCGCCTTGTAATCCCGACTGTTTTTTATTTCAAGTGGAGTCCAGGCCCCAGTTGTCCGAAGGGTGGGTAGCAGACTTCATAGAATACATTGCTATCCACTGTTTAACTCTATAGGTTTTGGTAGCGCTTATCCAGTGGAAGTAGTTTATGCAGTGGACTGTGCTACCAACCCTTCGACCAACTAAAGCCGTCCAACACCTCGCTTTTCTTGTTCATAGCTGGTTAGAACTAAAGAAAACTAAATTCGAGAACCTTGCATCGTTAGCTCTGAAAACCGACAGAACGCTTTGTTAAACACGGATGAATATATATTTACGAAATTTTCCATTTCACTTAGAGAGCTGTTACGTTGATTCTTTCTTTTGGTTTGAAGGGATTACAAGGGTATTAAGTTGTGATTGTAATCTGAACCTAATAGCTTGTATTCATTGTAAACAATGACGTCACCAGAAACGGGCCATTAGTTTCCAGACACTTGGGTACTCGTATTTGAAAGCTTCGGTATAGTCGGTTTTTGAGCCTCAGGCGTCAACCAGAAGTGACGGGTTTTATCGTGATTTTTAAATAGCAATGTGTTTGCTTTCATAGAATCATGTCAATTGAACATTTTTGGGCTACATCACAATGAAGCAAAAATGAGATTTTCGATTGCTGTCATTCGTTTAGATCCATCGTTTCTTGTGATGTATTTTTTTTGTTCGTTTTCCCATACATGATCACCACAATCTACCCTGACGAGGACCGATGTGCTATTTTAAGGTTGAAGGTGGATTTTGTTGAAACCGTTATGATATGGCATCTTTGAGGCCTTTAGATTAAAAAGGAAAATTGTGAAAATGCCGGTTAAAATTATTT
>BLAZ01001381.1:2265384-2267884 GCA_014633955.1 Acropora tenuis
CAGTTAATCAAATTATCCAGGGCTTAAAATACGGAAGAGCACATTTAGTACGTTTTACGTGAAGTATAAAACATAAGAATTGAACAGCACCAAGTTTCCACGCCTATTAATGACAATTTTGAAGTAACACCGACTTTTCTTGCCAGCACTAACAATAGACCCAATCAGCTAACCCAATGTTGCACCTAAATTCAAATCTGTCGAGGTTAAGACTCTATGTGCATTGTTTGTGCATTGTAATGTAGCATTCACATTTAAACGATGTGGAAATTCCTGAGACAAAACGTTTTATTCCCAAAGGGTTTGAATTGGTACAACGTTGTCTTGGTCTATTCCCCTCAATAGCGAAGAGGCTATCGTCAAAATAGGAAACGGGGAATTATTGAATTGGAGAACGGGGACTCTTTAAAATAGGGAACTTAATAAAGCGGGATCTGGGAAAGATTATTAAGTGAGAGTATTAATAAAATGGAATTTTCCAACTGGGAATCCGTAGAGAAACGTAATGAATAAAAAAAAACATTTTCCGTGGGAGATTTCTTAAAGAGCTTCTTAGCTGAGAAACCACATCCCTAAACGCCCTTTCTATTGTTTTAATAGCATCTGCTTCGGCGAGATAAAGAAAATTCTGGTCATTATCACGAACTGTTTACGTGAGACAAGAGAATGTTTTTTTGCCAGTGCGTGTAGGTTCGTGTTCGGGAAGTTAAAAAAAAAAAAAATGAAAAATATTCTTTGTTTTGCGCGATGTCTTGTCAGGGCAGCTTCAATATTCCGTCTTCATTTCCGCTCGAGGAAGAAAGAAAAAAGTAAAAGAACAAGAACATTCTCGTCCCAATATTCTACGTCGTGAAATGTCCTGTTTTGCTATCGTCTGGATAACATTTGCACAAACTTTCAACCTATTATTCGTATCTCCAAACCAAGAGAGTGTGCCTTTTCTGTCTGTTGACTTAAGCAACGCGTTTGCTCACAACACAGTCTAATTTACAGCATTGTCACGATCTAGTCACACTCATTTTGGAGTGTATTTGTTTTGACCTTTAGTGTTTTTCGGTTTGGGATAAAAACTTCAGTGCCCAGGATTCTGTGGTTCGCCTTAGCAAAAGTCACTCGTCAGATTCCTGCTTTTAAAGCTACCTTATTTTTGATATTCCCCGTTCCTTGTTCCCCGTTCCTGATTCTCCGTTCGAACTTTTAAAATATTTTCTTACAACTTTCGAAAATTGTAAAGCGCACATAAGCCTAGAGAGTGATTTCGTTTTCTAGTGGCATATTTTAAATCAACTTGCTTCTGTGGACCCGAGCAAGGTATTTGTGCGATGATTTTAGAATTTTCGACAGTAACGGTGAGGTCTTCAAACTGTGACCCAAGGCGAGGTTCATACATCGACTCTAGCAAAGTTCTTGAAAATATGCTGCTGGACAGTTAAATTATAACTAGTCCTGTGCGTTTTCTCGTCGATGTTTTTGTCAGTAACTTTCGAAACTTTTTGTGTGGGGCAGTCTCAAAAGGTTTTCGAACTTCCAAAACTAAGTTTTTTTTTCTTCGAACTCTGTTTGCGACGTCTAGAAACCATGCAAGGCTGCGAACATTCCCGACCAAACAGAAATGTACCGAATGATATCCCAAGGCGACCGAAGTAGTGATCGGTTCGTTCGACCGGCCGAACGCCTTGATAAGACTCTGGTAGGGTTCGAAATGCGATGTGCTTTAGTGCTCAATGCAAGATGACACCATTGTTCGCGTTCCTCTTATTGTGAACTTTTTTTCCCACCTGTTGACTGTGGTTACTTGGTGAACAATAGCTGAGCTTAATTTGGTGCCATTTTCAACTTTCTCGTGCCGAGCTTGGCTTTGTTTTTGTCGAAAGATTGATTATATGGTCACTGTAGGCCTTAAGTTCACAGAGAATTTGGAGCTTATTCAATTTCTTGTGATATGTCCCTCTTTTATTTCTTTCGCGCTGTTGTAAATGTTGCGCACAATTGGCTATTTTTCAATAATTCAAAAGCTTGTTTCAGCAGGAATCCGCGTTTGTTTTGGTTTTGAAGGATTGTAAAATTTTCGCCTTGCTTTGGTCATGGTCAACTTTAAAACTCGGCTTCTTAAAACTCTCATCGATCTATATGATTCTCAGTTTACGTTTGACTTCTTTGTAACGAGGGATTTTCCTTTCAGACGCTTTCAACGACTTATAGTGCAACACGCCCCAATCTTAAAGCAAACCAATCAGCTCCCAGCAATTGTTATTTCATTTTGCCGGCATGAATTAACACACAGAACGATGCCGTTCGTTGTGTTTCACCTGTGTTTCAAGGATTTTCTCCCTTCGGTGCTGTAAATGTGCGAGGTTTTGTTGGATCTGGTATTGCAGAGGGATAAACCGAATGAGTTTCTTTATCGATACTGGATCGGGCGGATGGTAATCTATTCTGTGTGTTTTATTCACTAAAATAAGGATTAACTTTAAATCTATTGCTAGAACAGTGCGATGAT
>BLAZ01001381.1:2380418-2382918 GCA_014633955.1 Acropora tenuis
TCAAATATGATGTTACGAGGTCCGTGCTCTCTCTGAGCCGTCTAAAAAAAATCTTCCTTGGGTGTGAAGTACATTAAATCCTCAACTAGTTAGATAGCTTGGAGGTTAAAGAGAAATTTTATAGGATCACGTATTTTTAGATTTTAATTGTATGAATTATTGGTTAAAACAATGATTTTGTGTAAAATGAAAACATAATCAAAATCTGTCGTAGAATTAAAAGTAATTCGGAGCTAAGTCTAGACCTGCACTGTTGGTTTGTGCCTGAAAATTTGAAATAAATCTTTCAAAGGTGAGTTATCTGGAGGAAGTCTGTTGAAGTGATTTTATTTTCCACCCGATGGTAGAGTATCCGAACTAGTAATCAGAATAACACATATGTGGGCTGTGGTAGGCAAATCGTGACGCGTGGGTTCTCCGAGTCTCGCGCAACCGCCGCGCAAAACGTGTATTTCTCTCGGCGAAGCAAGAGAGCAGACGTCGTGAAAACATTGAAAAATGGAACCTAAAGGTTAATTTACCCGGATTAAAATCCACCACTTTTGATAAATGAACACGAGTAAGAATGTGACGTTACTGATTAAATACACCTAAAATTCCGTGAAAAGAAAAACAACAACAGTTGGTGCGATATTGGTAGATTGTGATACAAAAGTCCGGCTTTTGAATGATTTTTGGGCTTGTCTATGCAAGACAACAAAACACAAGCTTTCTCCATTGTTTTTGTATTAAATTTATTATCTGTTTTTATTCTCATAAGCATGAGCATCTGGGTGTTTTTTTTATGGAATTTTACATTATTTTGGTTTAATTGGTCAATCCATTTGGTCAATGGAGAAAAAGGAAAAACTAGGGCGAAATAACCATGCACATTTTAGCCCAGCTAAAAGTTTTTTTTTTTGTGCGCTTTTAAATCTAATGACGTCATTGCTTTGGCGCGAGCTTTCAATGTAATTAGGATGCTGAACAAATATGAGGATGAAGTGAAATGTTTATCTTGCAGCCTTCAGCTCCTTATTGCTTGATGTGGAATTTGATGTTATTTGTTTACAACGTACTGTCAATTGAGGCATCAAGCAAAGTATCCCTCTAGTTTATAAGGCGAATTTTCGGCAGAGGAGCGAAAATCAACTTTGGTACTTGAAAAGGGCTTGACTAATACATGTTGAGTTCAAGCTTGCATGAAATAATCTTGTTGTCAAGGAATTTTAAAAGAAGACCACAGCTTGACGAGAGAGACAAAAGTCTTGTTAGAGAGCTACATTTGATTCAGCTTTATCGGTGCAACGACAGAACTGTCTGATAGAGATTTGAGAATAGAAGTTGCTACATAGTCAAACGACATGTCCTGGAATTGCAAGTCACCATTGAGGTCTTCGTAGGCGCGTTCTGCACTGTGTTTTGCAGTCTGGTTCTCTTTTTCCCAGCAACGCTCCTTAGTTTTTACGACGCAATTCGGGTCCATTGTGTTAGCCTCCAATCTTCCAACTTTATGTAACATCTTGAAACGGTTACCCTTGTAACATGCAGTTTTAACAGCGCAATCAAACAAGCTTGTACTTATTACAAGATGACACCCTTTCATCATCGAGGAGGCTTAATAGACCAGATGGTAATAGCTTTATAATGGCTGAAAATGAAACTTCTCAAGTGACGGATGAAAGAACTACAAGTTTCACTGTACTTCTGGACAGCGAAGCTCCCCCCGCCGCTAACGATGAAATTGTTGAGATACCGCGTCCTTCCTCTACCACGTGCAGTGATGCAAATTCTATTCCTCGTGTGCAAGGAATTCAAGAAAAGTTTCGAAGCCTCAAAAGGCGTTCTTCCGTGGAAAATTTTGGACAATTTGGATTTTTAGTACCGGCATTGGCGTTGTTTCCGCAAGCTGATGGGGTAAGTAATTTTTGTTTGGAATTACACAGTCGTCTATTTAACTTCTTTGATATAAAAAAAAAAAACGACAATAATGAGGCGATGAAAACGAGTTTTTCACCAAAGCTGTGGTCATTAATAAAAGCGAACGGAAAATTTTCCCGTAGTTTAATAATCGTATTAGAGAAATAGGATTCAAATATCATCGTTAAATATTTTGATTTTCGTAAGCTTCTGCGCTAAATTGTTGGGACGCGCAAATTTAATGTAATTAGATCACCAAAGATTTTTCTCTCAATCAACCCCTCTTAGGGCAGATTGCGTTAATTAAGTCTAAACAATTTGTTGAAAAGGACTTAACATGCAAATGTCGAAGTATAGAGCTGCTTTAGTTTTCATCTTTTTTCCTCTCGGCGATAAAACTAGTTAGGTTTCCTCTGGGAAAATATCTTTATTATTAACTCAATTATTGTGCTTTCTACATTGTGTATTTTATTAAGTCACTGTATGTTGTTTTTATAAGCAAACATTTTTTTTGTTAAACAACGCACCTCTTTAGCTTGTGCCTTTTTTTTCCAATGCTGAAACTTTATCTTCTGCTTGTGCTAAATGAAGGGGAAGACAA
>BLAZ01001381.1:2445829-2448329 GCA_014633955.1 Acropora tenuis
ATTTTCAAAATGCTCTCATTTTTCGAATATTAGCTGTTTTTTCGAGCCGTTTTTTGCATAGAACAAGTTTAATGTGCTTGTAGAAAGGTTTTTCGCATGTTTTAAGCAATTTGATTTTTTGACCTAAAGTGAGTATTTTGCATGGGCTATAGCCTTTGCATTGTGGTCATTTTTGGCCATATTCGAAATGCTCTCATTTTTCGAATATTAGCTGTTTTTTCGAGTTTTTTTTTAAATGACAACTTAAATGTGTTTGTAGAAACGTTTTCCGCATGTTTTAGGCAATTTTATTTTTGGACCCAACGGAGTATTTTGCATGGGCTATAGCCATTGCATTGTGGCCATTTTTGGCCATTTTCGAAATGCTCTCATTTGTCGAATATTAGCTCTTTTTTTTGAGCCGTTTTTGGCATAGAAACACTTAAATATGATTCTAGAAACGTTTTCGCATTTTTAGGCAATTTTATTTTTTGACCCTAAAGTGAGTATTTTGCATGGGCCTTTGCGTTGTGGCCATTTTCGAAATGCTCTGATTTTTCGAATATTAGCTGTGTTTTGGGGCCGTTTTTTGCATAGAACAACTTTAATTTAAGACCCCGAGTGTTGTTGGTCCAGTCAGGATTTGAAGCCATGACCTCCCGTACTCTAGTCTGATGCTCGACCTGTCAAATAGACATTAAGTGTACTTTGAACCCTTTACGTTCTGTTGGTCTTTGCTTAAGTGTATCGCACGTTCCCGTCACGCGGTACCTTCTGTAATGGTATACTTACGTGATTCAGTTGTAAGCACAGTTCGAAGGTAATCGCAAATTAAAACTATTGTTATTACTATTGTTGTTATTGTGATTATTATTGCTACTGCTGATACTACTTTACTCACCCAACTCGAGCCAGACTAGGCACTTGTATAACGTTCATCATGGGATTGTTCTCGTGAATGAAAAGTTTCTAAGCATACATTGGTCCTCTTCATCCAGGAAAGCTGCATTCTGTTTTCTTCTTGCCACTGACTACGTTATCTTAATGATTAACAGCTGGAGAACCTTCAATATCCGTCCGTTCCAATGCATCCACTCAGTTGTGACAGCATTGAGCTCGAAGTCTAATACTCTTTTGCTCCCCTGCAGCAATATACGCACCACTATACCCGCTCTCAACGGCTAATCATTGTGGGGGAAATGGCCATTTCAGCACATTTCGACTCGGCTATCGCAAGGTCAAATGGTAACCTTGACCAAATGACCTAAAACGGTATTTTCACCATTTTCCAAAATATTGCTTTTCTCGCAAATTGAGTCTTTTTCAAAGCTGTCTTTCATGGCAACTTGATTTCCTTCTTTTTGGTGCTTTGAGGTTCAACCCCGAAATCGGTAATTTTTTCTTACCGTAACCTTGGGCATACATCGTGAAATGCCCATTTTCGAAAGTAGGCTTGTTTTCCAAGCGGTTTTCTGCATAGACAAAACTAAGATATTGTAGAGTCCGTAAAAACGAATTAGGCCATGAACGGACTTGAGTTTCATACGAAAGGTGCCCCCAAAATCAGCATTTTTTACCATTAAGCCTTGCTATTGACTTTTGAAGATGTCCAAAAATGGCCACTTCCAGAACATTTCAAAGTCCTGTTTGTTATCCAATACTAGTGTTTTTGTCATTATGCCTTTCGAAGAAAACAAATTTAAGGTGGTTGTAGCTTCGATAAATGCCAATCAGGTCATGATGGGGTCATATTTTCCTTCGTTTTGAAAGGCCCAGCCAGAGCTACTTGTGCTTAGTTTGTTGGTACAATACTGATGTACTCAGCTGGTCCGACAGACTAGATTTGCCTACATAAAGCAGATACTTACGGCTTCTCTTTTTCATGTTACCTCACTCACCATCCAAGTCTTCACAACAGGGATTAATTAGAGCGCTTCGTGGGGTTAGAGCGCTTCGTTGGGTTTACTTGCGAGACACGCGAGGGCGGACGTGCCTCGCGTGCCACGCCCCAACACCGCGAAACTTCCAACAAAGCAAAATAGGAAATGACAACTAACCTTGGACCTGAAATTTGTTTCTTACTCTTTCTAGGTTGGCCAAATTTTATCTCGCTTAGTGGAGCGATTTCCTTAGCTTTTCTTTAGCCATTAAATTACCTCATCAGTCGCATAATATTCTTTGCCATAGTTCAATTTATACCCAGTAAACAAAATGGCCGCCCTTTTCTAATATACCCGCTGTGATGACATGTCCATTCACTCATAACACCCGAGTGGTGGGAGATTGAGATAGCAGAATTCAATTTTCAAAGATGCATTAGTGTCAGAGTTTTATTACACAACTGAGAAACGTTATATCTAAGCTTATACATCGACAGAGAGAAACCTGGAGAACTACCGTACAAAGTATTGACCCAACAAAGGGCAATTTCGTGGGTAGAACACTATAGCTAATACGAAAACAAACCAAAGTACTTTTGCAATTCAACTGGTTTCTCGCTATTTTCCCCTTGATACAAGCA
>BLAZ01001381.1:2470189-2475189 GCA_014633955.1 Acropora tenuis
ACTAGTACCTTTTTAATTGCATTGCTGACCGCTGGTTTTGGTGAGCTGGTGGTCACCCTGGCACTCTTTGCTCTTCTATCCTAAAGTCGGAAACAGAAGTGATCTAAGTTTCCCAAACCATAAATATTTCATACAACAATAACAAAGAAGTGGAATGCCACCCTTCAGGCTACGGTATTAGTGACCTTACAAAACAGGAAGTCTGAAAAACTCAAGACGGCAGAAAGACGAAAACATGTCGCGCGAGACTGTACATTCCCGGTATTACGCGACATCTTTTCGTCATTCTGCCGTTCTGAGTTTTCCAGCTGTCCTGTTGCGTAAAATCTCTATTATCTATTTTTAGAACGGCTGTTGCTCGTGGTAAATGAAAATAACGTCAGCAATCCCACGTGCAGCTTACTTGGTTCGGAACCAATCAGAAGCGTTTCGGTCATCAGGCCTAATCTGATTGGCCAAAATTGGGTGGGAGCTTCATATATTTCTAAATTTAGATAATACCGTCAACTGGGCCAAGGCCAAATAAGGGATACTAAGACTTCTGGATACAACACAATGCATATTAATAAGTTTAGAGCTTACTGCTTAGAGCAGTTTTCAAATGACTGTCGAAAGTGATTACGCCATTGCGATTGCTTCCCTTAGAGATTTGGGTAAAAATCTCACACCCGTTTTTCAACCTATGAGAAGCAAAACCGAAACCAATCACACCTTGTGCGTGCGATTTTTCCCGCGCTTGGAGTTACAGGTAATTGCTAGGAATCCTGATTGGCTCATCGCGCTGGTAGCTCGTCTTGTGATTGGTCGGCGTAATTACTTTGGTATTGTTTTTCCAACAGTCATTTGAAAACCGCTTCATCCATTGCAGGGTGACTTATCCCCTTTGTAGCACTATTTGAATAACCGGCCCTAAACGATACGACCAATTGCGAAAAAAAAAACTGCTTCACCCTTCAGCTCGAGCTGGTTAATTTAATTATCCAAAACTACAATTTCACTAAACGAGAAGTCGATAGATGGCTTGCTGTCATCTTGGCCCACTCTCTCCAAAATTATTTCTGTGGTGTTTGATATCGTAGGACTTGCATACCTTATTACTTGAGTCCAAATTGCTAACTGAAGTGTTATTCGAAGTCAGTGTAAAAAGTCGTGAGCTGCGTCTCACGCTGGGAGAGCCTTGTGATGTCTGACTGTGGATGCTGTGAGCACTGGATGAGATGCCTGAAACAGGTTTATACAGTGTATCGCCCCTTCGAGGACCAACCTGCATAGAAAATTATGAGAAAATTTTTAATGATAAAGTGAGTGAATCAGCGAGTGAGCCAGTCAGTTAGAAAGCAAGTTGGTCAGTAGGTGAAGCAAGTTGTTAAGAGAGGAAATCAGCAAGTCAATCAGTAAGTGCCTTTAGTGGGTAAGTAGCAAACTAAGCAAGTTGGTAAATTGAAGCCAGTGGGCAAATAACAAAGAAATCAAGGTAGGTACACAAGTAGGTGACTAAGGAAAGAAGAGAACACGAAACCTATTGTAAGTCGTAGGAACTAGACTACGAGCAGTCCCTAAAACGGCAGGTAAAAATAATTGCATGCGTACGCGCAAGACTCAGTAAATGAAACGCTCCAGAAAGGAGAGCTAAATATTAGAAATACTATACAACTATACCCCGAAGGGGAGGTGAATAGTGGTGGATATAATTTATACCGAGACGCGAATCGTCGAGGCATATATCCACCGCTCTTCACCGACCCTGAGGGGGATAGTTGTTTTAGTATTTACGAAATGAGATGGATTAAAAAATGCTGTTTCATTAATGGCCACTATTTCTTCTTCTGAAACTTTCGCGAAACGACGCACCATTTTTCTCTCCGTTCGCAAAACAGTGAATATCCAAGGATATTCCAAGTTACGGAAGCCAATCAAAACGCGCGAAAATTGCTATCCACTGATTTGGTAAATACTAATATAGGAGGACATCTAAGTTTTGGTGCTCTAATCACATCTCATGATCTCTGAGTTCAGACGTGCGTGTACTTTGGCTCATTTTTTTTAAGGCTGATTTAAGAAACTAGTATTGCAGTCTATGATACTTAAGTGGGCAATTAGTAAGTCCAACGCAAGCACTAATAACAAAAAATCAACAACAGCTAAAACTCACCTCCAGTTAAAAGGTTCTGTACTAAAACTCAGTTTGAAACCAAATCCAATACTGACTTTTAGTACTGAAAATTTTTACTTGTCATATTTAGCTCAAAGTCTCCAGCATTATTTACCACATCTCACTAGTAGATAAACTAAAAATACCATGTAGCGCTTTTACACAGAGTGCCTAAGGTTAACTCCAAATCCAAATTTCAGACTGAATATTTACAAACCTTTTTCATAGGGGCTTTTGGTGCTAGGCTATCACTACTGATTGGGGAAGGAGTGATAAAGGTATTCTGATCAGCTGTAGGTGAATCTGTGGCCAGCATACCAAAACTATGTTTAAAGGAAAAAAAAACTCTTAAAACTCCAAAACTATGAA
The DNA here is from genome assembly GCA_014633955.1 of Acropora tenuis. Lineage (NCBI taxonomy): Eukaryota > Metazoa > Cnidaria > Anthozoa > Scleractinia > Acroporidae > Acropora > Acropora tenuis. Next base: position 2,472,711 of record BLAZ01001381.1, read on the forward strand.
TAAATCATAAATATAAAATAAATAAAAGGCAAATCTCCCAGAACCCATATCATTTGAGAGGTTTCTTGACTAAGAATTTAAGCATGTGTTGCTGTGTTCAAGTTGTTAGAGGACTACCTAAGTTGTATGTGAATACTCCACATTCAAATCTAACTGTTCACTGGCTGGATTTGCTTGTGTGCTCTCGAATTAAACACCGGCACACCCTTTTCTAATGGTCAGTTGTCTCCTGTAAATTGGGTATCTTAACACTGTTTGATTGATTCCCTTGTACACACGTCCCACAAGCCTAAACTTCAAAATTAACTGTTGTACAGCTTCATAAAAGCAGCAGTTCTGTTCAGCCCAAATGGAAATGCACGCAGGTGTGGTTGCATACTGGGATTCAGAGTATTATTATAGAGTACACAGTGGATTTAGCTGAGTGTCCTACACAAGCGGCTTATCACAACTCCATCAATTAAGGTATGAACAATGGTAAAATTCCAGTTTGTAAGCCCAGTGGTTTCTAGAGGTCTCCTCGCCATACATTGAACTACGGATAAATTGTCAATATATTAGGAAAAAACGCAAATAGATAACTAAATGAATAAATAAACTGTTGTGCTGTCTCAGTGGGAGGAAAGTGAAAAAAATGATTATTTGGTTTTATCGAACGAGTTGATGTAGGTCGCATTGCCACTATGAAAGATTTGGAAAGCTGATGTTTGAAGCATCAGCCCTTGGTCAGAGCTAATGTGTCTGAAAAAATTGTATCATTCGCTCTGATGAAGGGATAATGCTTGAGACATAAGCTTTTCAAAATATTTCACGGTGCTAATTTCACCTTAATCAAATCATTTGATAAAACTATATTTTTATGTACAATGATATCTAAATATATATAAGCAGATGACTGCAGTTGAGTGCGAGTGACCAACAATTTACATTACCATTATTCATTATGGAAGATGAATATAGGAATGAATACTCCATTCAGGAATTCCTTGGTTATTCATCCTTAACTGCAGTCATGTGATTACACTTAGATGTCATTATACACAGCTTAGTTGATTGAGTTGTAATAAAGCACTTCTGTAGAACACTTGGCTGAATCCACTATGTACTCTGTAGTAATATTTCAAACCCAAATACATAACTGAATGATGTTCTGTCAGGGGAAATGTTTTTGCTCATGGTTATAGTGATATGGGTCCAGAAAAAAAATTGTATCATTTCCTTGGCAAACATTAAACCGTGCCTTGGTAAACTAGCAAAGCCGCATGTTCATTTTGCGTTGAATGCTATACAATTACTGTAAACATTTTCAATGTCATGCAACTTTGGAAAGCTTCCAAGACACATGAAATAAAAACATTGGTGACTGAAATATTTGTCTCAAGTTGTTGTTATAAAAAAAATATATACTAAGGATATGGTGAGAACTCATACTAAAATAGAGCTTGAAATGATTTCCCAACTACAATCTAAGTTGAGCACTGTAACAAAATTTTAAAAAATATTAAAAAGCTTATGTTTCAAGCATCAGCCCTCTACTTTCACAAAATGCCAGTTTTAACATCTGTTACACTGGCCAATTTACATAATCAATGCCATTCATAATTCAAATTTCATTGGCATCAAAACAATACCTTATTCTGCATATTATGGTTCTAATGCTAATTCAACTTAATTTTACCCTGATTCTATTACCTTGCCATAAGTGGGCTAGCTGATCTTGTGGATCCTAAAAGATTTCTCCCTACTCTCTGTCGCATGCGTTTCTCGCCTACAATACTGACAGACGATGACTGTGAGCCATAACTTCCACCAGAGACTTCAATTGAACTTGATCTCAATGAACCAACATTTGGTGCAATGACCATGCCAACATACTGCGGAGTTACATTTTGTGACGGGTCAAGGTTCTCAGATGCTACCGACTCAATGTTACATTGCTGGTTCTCTGACGAAATTGAGGTATCCATGGCGATGGTTGTACTGCCAATAGTTATGTTTTCCCTCTGTGTTATAGAAGACGTGATCTTGGGACAACTTGATGACTTAAAATAATCAGCAGGATCTGGTTTTTCACCTTAAAAAAAAAACACAGATGATGTCTGTAACTGGTTTTATAGGAACTGGAATTCTAACCAGGCAATTGCCATGCATTTATAATGGAAAAATACACCAGGGGAATGACTGAAGACCACAATGTATACTTTACTTGACAACCACCAAAGGGAACCCATGGCTTCCATGACAGTGGCCAGATGCTACATGAACTCCTGATAAGCTGGGTCCTAGATTCCAGAACTGGCAAAAAGTTTCTCAGCTGGCACTAGTGAACTGGTACACAGCCCATTTTTGGCCTGAAAACTATGATTCTGTCAGAACTATAGTTTCATTCACAAACTATAATATTGGTGATAATGTTAAAACCTGGAGATATTAATCACATTTTTTTTTGACAGATGTAAACAACTGGAAAAATAATTGT
>BLAZ01001381.1:2497689-2500474 GCA_014633955.1 Acropora tenuis
AACACAATTTAGGCAATTGCGTATAGAAGCCTGAAAAAGTCAGGACTTCAACGTTGAAGTCCTGACTTTTTCAGGCTTCTATACGCAATTGCTTAAATTGTGTTTATAACTGCGATGATCATAGCTCACTTGAAGATATGACTGTTAACTTTTATTATTATTATCATCATCATCAAATTCATCAACTTCTTTTCCTGCCAACTCTAAGCTACTGTAAATTGGAATACCAGCATAGACCATATTCATAAATGGCAGCCAAGAAATTATTCTTTTGTTTTTATGCCAATCATCCTCACTAGCCTCACTTTAAAGCAAAAATTCTTTTGAATTTTGTTCATGCAAACGAGGCTGGTGAGGATGATTAGCATAAAAACAAAAGAATATTATTATTTCGCCACCATTTATGAATATGGTCTATGAGGCTGGTATGTTGAAGTATGACTGGTAATAACCATTGGTTAAGAATAATAATTATTATTGAAACCTTTACATTCCAACGTTAGATAATGTTGGGTAGCACTAACCATGCTTCAAGCAACTCGGACTAGCACAGGAATTTGGTAATAATATGAGACTTCAGTGGCGGATCCAGACCTTGAGCTAAGGGGGAAGGGGGGGGGGCGTTTTTTTGAGATGTTGAAACAAAATTGATTTGCGAACGTCACTTGCCCTGCCGGCGTTTCTTCCCTCTGCGATTTTTCATTATTTTATTTTATTTTTTGCCAAAATAAGGGGGGAGCCCGGGCCCCCCAGGCCCCTTCCCTAGATCTGCCACTGTACTTATTATCACTTGTTCATCCCTTAATCTCAATGGAAGAGTTGGAGAATTACGATTTTTCCAAACTGTTTCAATATTTGACAAAGCATTGAAAACCTTGGACTAGAACAAAATATGTGCACTGGAAATCATTGATTACACCAAGAAATTATTAATAAAAATATATTACAATTCTGTTTTGAACACCTTCCCTCCAACATGTTCAGAGGTGGTTTTTGGTTCATATTCATTGCTCCCTACACTTTGTATAGAAGACTTGCGAGATAGTGAAGCTACTGATGAGTCTTCAGAAAACATGCTCTCATCAATGGTCCATAATCTTTGGTCTGGAGGAAGCTTGAGAGGTGAATTCTGATAAATAAAATAGTGGTGAAACACATATTCATTATATTGAATGATAGAGTGTCATGTCTTACAACTCAGGGGTAACAGTGCTTGTAATTTCAAATCAACCAAGCACATAGCACCAGGTGGATTTGAAATAACTCACCCAATTACTCCCTGAATTGTATGACATGAAGTCTTATTACTATCACTAATCATCATCATAACACTGTATAAATAAAGCAACAATATTGTGAGTTTACTCGAGTGATGAAATTGTGGTCCTACCCTTTCCGCCAGAAGATAGCAGCTGTTCACCACTCTTGCTACAACTTTTATTATGCACTTGGTCAAATGCATCACTCCCCACACCTACAAAAATGCACAACTGATAATCAAACAAAAGAATCCCAGGGGGAGGAGGAGGAGGCATGGCCCAGTGGAACTTGCCCAGGTTCAAATCCAGTTCTAACCTCTGGTCGGAATTTATTTCCAGTTGCCCTGGATTCAACACTACCCTGCTTTGTAAATAGCCAACTGGTTGCCTCCAGCCAGTTGGGGTTTTTAATCATGCTTCTGTTAAGTTTTAAAATGCTGTTTCTTTTAGACTATTAAAATGTGGAGTGTGTGTGAACTAGCCAGATAGCTAAGTGCACTTCCTCTATAAAATAAAGCAAAGAATTCAATTTCAATTTCACAGAGTCCCACTATTTAGTAGACATTTAAGTTACTGTTGACTACTTATGAAAGACTCTAACCACGTTTCCAATGATGATTAGATTGAAAACTGGGCAAAATGGATAAATTAGTATCCTCAACATTAATACCATCAATGGCATGGTTGCAATGGAGAACCCTCATAATCATTCATCAATCAGTATCATTGTCATCCAGAAAGTAAGATTCTTAATACTTAAAAACAAACAAACTTTATTGCTATAAGACAGATTTACAATATTTGTTACCCACAACTAGCATGGCTATTCGAGGTGGGCAACAACAAAACATAATAGAACAGGTTGATAAAGAAATAAGAAACTATAACAAAATAACACAAACTGTTACAAAAGTAAAGTGAATCAAATTACAAACCTGAATATATGAAGGAAAACAGGAGGGAAGGACTAACTGCACTCATATCAACATTATCATTTAACAGTGTGTCCTTTTACTCTTACAAAAATACAGATGACATTTTATTTTTACCACCCATGCAACCTCCACTCATTTTGTTATCATCAATATCAGGTAAGATAACATAGATTTTACCAACCTTTCTACAGCAAGCAGCTTGTCCAACTGCTAGGGATCTACTGGTAAACAGAAGTTGATGACAATATGCTGGAATTTTATCCAAGGATCTCAGCAATTCCCTTTTCATTTCACTTTCGTCTGCCTACAAAAAAGAAAGAAACTGCTGTAATAAGATTCCTATCTTTAATACAGTGTATACACATCACAAAGTGCCTCCCTCAGTGCTGACCATAAAAGTTTCATGACACAGTAGAGAATGAATGAAGTTGATTGGCTTACAGGAACACTGTATGACACCTTGTGATGCCTCTACAAACTGGCTTAAACTCTTTACACAGCTACATTGGACTGTATATTCAAGCCACTTCACTGATGCAGTTCATGAAACTGCAGGTCAAAATTCATCTACAGGAAGCTTACTAACACATA
>BLAZ01001381.1:2500484-2502984 GCA_014633955.1 Acropora tenuis
GAACTAAAGTGCGATAAGTTTAATGTTGATTAGACCAATATCTGTGTGATTGGGATCCATGATCAAAACTTGCTTGATCCCTGAATAAATATCTAAGTGTACTCTGACAAAGGGCTAACACTTAATTACTTTATGGTGGTAATTTGACCCTTATTATTTCACTCGATACTAAATTTCCGTGTTTCACTTCCACACCGACATGGTACCAAAGACTATCCAGAAACTAACCTTTTATTTGTTTCGTGTTTCAAAATGCAGATAACAACACCCCCCAAAAAAAGAAAGAAAAGAACGTACAAAAGCAAACAAACAAACAAAAATACAGCACTTTCAGTGAAACATCTCATATGAACTTTCTTGACAACCTGCTACTTAACGAGTTGAGAAAAAATGGCTACAGAGCCAAGAGAGACTCGTTTTTTTGTCAAGCAGTAAACCCACTGATTTGTGACATTCTCCATTATTCCACTGTTACAATTGTTCTGTAGGCTCTCAAATAATTCAAGCAATGATTATGTGTCAGCCAAATATAAGGATGCCCTTACCTTTGAGGCATATTTCCTTGCCACTCGATAAAGTGCTTTTCCTGCATCTGCGAAATTCTGTGACATAATTTTCACGGTAAGAATTTTTAAAAACACTGTTAACCTTAATATTTTCATTATGAAAGGCTTGTCCCAGAGGAACTTCTCACACTCACAATAATATCATTATTCCAAAACGCCTTTCTAATAAGAGAGATCAAAGAGGGTGTTTATTAATCATCTACTAGAGAGAGCATGTTACTTACTTGAGACGCTTCAAATAAATCTCCAGTGGTCTGCAGTAGTCCTTCCCCCCTGAAGACAAATCATTCAAACTCATAAAAGAGACATTTCCAATACCACAATGACGATGATTACCACTTCAGTTTGGATTAAAAATGGAGAGCATACCTTGTAAAAAGATACATTTCACTGACCATCTCCGACATTTCTCTTGCTCTGACTACGATCTCATTATCGGCATCCTCAAAGTAGTGAAGCTCAAGTTGTGATGTCATCATGTTTACATTTGTTATCAGCTTTCCAAGTTTTTCTTGTTCCTGCGTTTGTTTGGATAACAATATTTTATGAGTAGGTAACAGTTATGAATCATATCCCAACCAAGCAACTTGCAACTTTGTACATGTTGGTAAAAGGTAAAAGAAATACTGATTACAGTAAAAACAAAACCAAGTTAAAACTCAAGTGCAGACGTGTTCGTTGTGAGTTGGTTGAAGTGCTGCTCAAGTGTCAGTAGCACATTGGTTGACATATTTACAAATTAAACCACTAAATATATGCTTGACTAACACAGAAAAAAAAGGGTAATTTTGAAAAACCTCCACAAAAAGCCATCATGCAGTCAACTCTCAATCCACAGTTGGTAGTTGGGGAATTGGTGACTGACAGTCACCTTGCTATAGGCTAAAAGTCAGTCAATTATACCACTTTACAAGTAATTACCAACGGTCACAATACTGCCAGTCAAAAACCTTAAGGATTTTTTTCTGCTCGGCACCATAAATCCTCATGAAAGCAATGAATTCTTCTCATTCCACCAATCTATTCATGTTTTAAGGCTATTGTGTTTTCAACAATGTTTTCTACATGTAATCGTACAACTCACAATTTATTCTGACACTTTGTTACCTCCTTACATGGCATTTGGACCCTTAATCCTGGTTTTCATATGATTCCAAGGATCGTAGCAATCACAACACAAAGAGGTTGCTGCGATCCTTATAATCAATAGTTTCCAAATGATTACAGCGATTGCAAGTATCTCAAGCTGTGGAAGATCGCAGACTGAAATTCTTCTGCAATAATTGCAGCGAACACTGAGCATACAGTTCCCATACAATTGCAATGATCACAGCGATCGTCTTGATTGTTGTGCTGCAATCCTTGCCATCATAGGGAAACCAGCTCTTAACCCTATGTAAATTTGTTTGATATACCAAATTTTCAGTGCACTAGCAGTCAATTTAATGACTGATGACATGTCATTTTAAGAATCTTTTATCCAAAATTATGTAATTAATACCAGAGAGACAACTAGGATCTGGATGAAATATTTTAAAATTAATTTGCATCCTTTTGTTTACCAATACTGAAATTTCTCAAACCACTTTCTCAGTAATTATTATGTCGCAACTCTTGAAGCTTAGGATCATACTCATCGTCGTCTTTGCTCAATTGCAACTTACCAAGAGTTGTTCCATGCGTGACTTGTTGAATGTCTTCCTTACTTCAATATCTTCTGTATCAAGAGCTGAGGGACAACAACCATTTTAGCATTTCATTTCATTTTTACATAACTCAATGCTTAATGCTGTTATTTTGAAAGAGGTCTATGCTGTACCTCTTAGCAAAATAAGTTATCATGCAAGTATGACATAACCTGTATTTGACATTACAATAATATTAGTAAAGCAAGAAAACTAGAGATATGGCAATAATAATAATATTATGTTCTT
>BLAZ01001381.1:2525484-2527191 GCA_014633955.1 Acropora tenuis
TGAAATACATGCGTCGCGCGAGTGTCGGAGAACGCACCGAAAATGATCTGAATTCATATCTTGAGGCTGTCTGTAGTTTCTAATTCTCGGGGCTTCCTCGCGTGTCCTCCGCGTCCCGCGCGAACGCCCGTAAGTTCTATCGCCGAAATCACAGACGGACCGGACTTTCGCCTTAACTACTGTGTCGCCTCATGTCACAAGGTGGTCGGCTTAGCCCGGAAGAGGAGCAGTGTCACGATCACGAGGATGTAAAGGCTTTTAGAAAAATTTGCGCTTCAATCCATCTGTTTATTCACGAGAAAAATTTTCGGAAGATTACTATGCAAATTAATTAAGCCACAGACCTGAAGACGAAGAAGTCGCTGTATGCGTATATTAAAATTTGGTTTTATCAAACGAGCTGGGCCTTCGTCATTCGCTCTGACGAAGGGCTAACACTCGAACAGTCAGCTTTCTAAATCCTTCACGGTGGTTATTCAATCTTTATCAACTGGTTTGATAAAACCCAATTTTTGTTTCACTTTTCCTCTGACGCAGCACCACAGCTTCTTTAGAAACTAGACGAGACGAGAATAAAAAAGTAATTTTATTTCTCCTCTCCGCATTTAATCTCTTGCTCGCCTCCTCGTCAGAAAAAATAACCTCCGTCCGGCACCCAGAGTATCTCAACATTTTATCTGATCTTTAAAATTTAATCCAACTCCATTACACTGCCCCTTTATCCACAGCCACAATAAGTTGCATGGGTAATCAAATGGTGGCGAGTGAAATTCGAGGATAATTTCACGCGCGCGTTGTCCAAAATCAAATAATTTCCCGAGCCTAAATTATATGATTTTGGGAAAAAGGTAAGCGGGATTATTCTCCAATTTCACGAGTGAGTTCATTAGTTCATAGTTGGTAGAGGGGACTATGAGGGGACTATGACGAGCTATCAATATCAAGGGTCAGGAGCCCCATTGGGCTCCTGCATGGGTCACAAATTACGCTCATATTCTGTAACATTTTCAAACTTGCCTCGAATTGCTCGGAGCATGGCTAACGAGCGTTAACTACCATTGAAACGTATAGGTTTCGATACTTTTCAACCAACGGTTAGCGCCAACGATGCTTCAAGCGAGCGGCCCTGGACGCCATTTCGGCAGTATAGGAAAAAGTTGCCATGGCAACATTGTAATTTCACACGTGAATCTATCATTCGCGCCAAAATTAAGAAGTACTTTGACACCCTGGTTATTAAAAATGAAATTTAATACTTCTTTAACCAAGTTATGTAGCACCTAATCATCTTCCCAAAGGACAAGATGATGACGATGATCTTAAAACGACGAAATCTATGCAATTTACCATCGCCGGAAATGGCAAAAAAGTATGCGTTCTTCGGTCGGATTATGTGGCGCAATTGTATAATCGGATGTCAAATGCCGATGAATTCGCATTCCGTCAGATATGAAGAACCACTATGCACGAAAGTTGTTGTCGAGGGTACTGCTACCGAGCGAATAAATCACTATCCATTATAACAACGATACCAAAAAGTTGGCCTGATAACTCAACGCGTAGAGTACTTCACCGGAACCGCAGAGGTCAGGGTTCAAGTCCTGTTTTTCGGGCCTTTTTCGTTACAAATTAAATATAGTATCACTAACAACTGCGACGGATGACACACTGTAAATATGTTTCCATCCGTTGTTCAAATACATGAAT
>BLAZ01001381.1:2592203-2594703 GCA_014633955.1 Acropora tenuis
TGTTCTCCGAGTCGTGCGAGTGCGCGCGTGTCATGCTCGCTCGTGTGTCTCTACTAGCAGACTCGCAGTCTATTTGCTTAAATTTGTGTTTGAAAGAGTCCATAATTACGCGACGCCGAAGCCCTAACGTAACATGAGCTTTAGCACAAACACATCTGTGCAAATCAATCCAAATTTAACGAAAAGGCACTGTATTAATCAATAAGCTTATTAACAAAAAACATGGAAAGTTACCTGATTGAACTGATGTTCAATTCGCTTGTCTTCGAACTCTCTTCATTTTGTGTCCACTGTCTTTTATTACACCATCCTCGTCAAAGTTTTCGTCAATAGGAAGTACTGTTTTTCGTGTTTTGGTTTTTCAAACCATTTTTCAGGACGAGACAATGACTTTCTGCAGTCGCTTGGGACACTGCGGATCTCTCGGCTTGCAGCAAACGCCGCCATTTTAAATTTTCTTGCGCCATTGTAGGAATTCCATCTGATTGGTTGACTGTAAACTTATTTGATCACTGACCAATCAAAATCTTCGGTTTGTTTCTTTGTTTTGCACTGAGTAAATTTGAATTACTTGTTACAAATTTTTTGGTACTATTTTATATATATATATAAAATAACAGAAATGCTATATCTAGATCTCTTGTCAGAATATCATTATGATTTTGGAATTGAGTAACCATAAAATAAGCTTCAATTTGTCCTCTGAGTCAAATCTTATTATCTGGAAATATTTTCTGGAAATATTTTTGGGCTAATTTTACGTTGTGGCTGAACAAAATTCAATTAGTCGGTTGCGATGTTCAAGACATAACATCATAATGTCCCCTGGACATAACGTCAAAACATTGGGAAATTTTTCTTCAATGCATGAACACGCAAGATCTTATGGGAAGTTACAAGAAGACTGGACCCTAACGTCCACTCACATGGCGGGAGAGAAATAAAGATGGCGGACGGAAGGAGTTTTCGTGAAGTTACAGTTCCCAGCTTCCAAAAACAGGGCAAACTTATTGATTTCACGATAGGATCAACCTTAACTTTAACAGTGAAAGATGAGGAGCACGGTAAACCTCACGTTGGCGGTGGATATGCCTACAAGGAGAGTGGCAATTTGGATTCTCCCACTCGAAATCGCTTTATTTTCTGGTTCGTAGATAAGAAAACTTTAATTAAGATCTTTCCTCTCCTGTGATCATTCATGATTTGCTCGTTGTGCGTAATGAAAACTCAGATTTCCAACCAGTTGTAGCTGTCTGGGGTTTGAATTCAACTGAAATCCCCTTTTGAGATGCTGGGATGATTAAAATCGGGTTTACCTCGGTGTAAAAACCTCTGAAATTTATTCTTTGTTTGTTAGCTCGCGCTGGGGTTTTGGTATTGTTTAATGGTCTCTTGGCTCTTTTGTTTTCTTTGTTTTACGTCATCCGTGAGTTTGACAAGTGTTTACACCGAGGATAAGCCTTAAAATCTGGTCTCAACACGATCGTAACAACGGAAACTAGTCATGTCGCCCCCAGGAAGTTTCGCCATCAGACACTTCGCCTCGAAGAGTTGTTTGTTCTTGTACTGCAAACGTAGACAAAAATTTGTTGAAATTGTACAGGTGAATTGGTAGATGGGGAGCCTTTGTGATGAAGAAATGCCCCTAAACCTTTTGATTTCCTCATGATTGTAATGGTACATAATGTGATCATTGATTGGGCTGTGTTGAACCTGTCCCAGTTGATCCCAGACACAACAGACAGTTGCACATTACAGATAAGGGAAGATGAACTTTATTCTGTCAGATTCCCATGCTATGTGCAGGCCTGTAGTCATTAAAATACTCCAACCAAGGCACTATTTTAAAAGATGTGCTAGAATCATATTTTTCAGATTGCTAGCACTATATCATGCAGGCTCTAAAATAATTATGTAATATGGTATTTTCTTGGAATTCAAACCATAGAATGCATTTTAATAGATTCATTTATCTTTTTCATTATTTTTGTTTGTATAGCTGCTTGCTACTAACTCTACTAAATACATAGGAGGTGGGGGGGGGGGTATAGGAAATCTCAACCAAAGTGAGTGCCTTGGTTGACCTCATACTGGCTATTGGCCCAATGTGAATGCAACAAAGTTAGTGTGCCTATTGAGTTGATGTGCATATAACTGAGTGCAATCCAAGACAATTATCTCTATCCTTCTCATCACTGTTGTCTCACGAACGTCTATACAAGGTAAAACAGTGCTTTAAATGCGCTGTATATGGTCTTACCTGACTGTAACATGTTTTTCCACAGGAGAATAACTGATGATTTGCTTGAGTTAACTGAGGAATCCTTGGATAGTAACCTCTCTGGTAACATCCTGGAGATAAGATTTTCTGATGGCTTCCTTTTACCAGCTGTCTACATTTTCGAAACTGTGACACATGTCAGTGTTTTAGCTGCCACAACAAACAGTGTTCACAGGATTGTTTTTCCTCATCCAGACCGATTGCGCCGACATGTACGTA
>BLAZ01001381.1:2607203-2609703 GCA_014633955.1 Acropora tenuis
ACTCTAAGACCCTTGTTGGTAAGGCAGGGAGCTGAGTTATTGAAAACTCTAGAATCTGGCATCACACAAGTTGATAGGGGGCCAAATTACTGCCATAAAGAGATAAGGAAGCTGAGATTTCTAGCATGAGGGATTTGACAGAGCCCTTTGTCTTTCACTCTGACAAAAGGCTCAGGGTAATGAGTTCCTGGTGTTGTGGTCTAGCCTTGCTGTGGGCGGTAATGTTTAATACTTTTATAGGGCAAATTAGCATATGAATATGATCAAATGCGCTTTACAATTCTAGAGGAAATCAAATCAACATTGCCCAAATCACTATTTTACAATTACTATTCACAAATGAAATCAAATGTTGGTTTTTGATGAGAGGGGAAAACCAGAGTACCAGGGGAAAAACCTCTCATGACAGAGTAGAGAACCAACAAACTCAATCCACCCTTGATAGGGATAACCTCTGGTTATCCAAAAATCAATTTTTGTATTGAGACCACCTTGGGATATCGTGATTAACAGTGAGTGTGATTTTGGAATAAAACATTGAAAACTCAACTCTGTGAATGATTATGTTGGAGAATACTGTATTTGGGAGGCAAACATTCGCCAAACTGTGTTGGTGATTTTTAGTGTCAATGTTGATCATGCAATGCAATATGACATGGCAATATAATATTTTCAATAGTCTTTTTGATGTCCCTTTTTTTACTAAGATAAGTAATGTTTCCAGCTGGGAATTGACAAGATGATTATTTTCGTGACTTGTCATAGATGTCTTTAATTCTATAATGGGATCCTCCTCTTTCATTTCAATTCAATTTGAAATGAATAAAGTTAATATGAGTATATGAGTAAATGATCAAAATGACAGCCGCTTGATCTTTGTACTGTGGAAATCTAACCCTTATCAGCTTGTTTGATAGCTAATAATATACATGAAAAAATTTCTCCATTTTGATTGGTTAAGAGCAGTGCAGTTTTTTTCGAAAACAGTGCAGAAAAGAGTTAATTCAGTGCAAAAAGAAGAAACAAACCAAGCATTCTGATTGGTCAATGATCAAAGAAACTTACAGGTGGCCAATCAAATATTTTGTTTTCAAATCAAGCGCACGCCCTGGATGGCGCAATTGATGGCGTAAATTTTTCCCTGATTGTGTGATACACGTGCGTTTCTTCTGTTTTACCATTTCGAAATTTTTTATGTTTATTATTAAGAGGTAATCACATGATTTTTCAAAATTTTCAAAGACCCCAAATTGCACTCACCCTATGGGCTCGTGCAATTTTGTTAGTCTTTGAAAAATTTACTCGTGCTTATTTATTCCAAATTGCACTCGAAATCATGTGATTACCTATACAAGTTTTAGTGTTTCTTTACCCCACCAATGTGGCACCACAATCTTTGTACAAAACTAACCTTTCATTCTTGTTCTCATCAGATGATCCCTCTCTCACTGTTGCTGAGCTGTTTCTCAGTGGCATTGGAGGAAAACAACTGAGAGTGCACCTGGCCCATATCATCAAGACCTCACAGGAGATGCAAGATGATGCTCCTGGCCCTCTGTGGTCCACTTTTTTCAACCAAGCTGTTTACACCTTGATGGATCTTCTGTATCCTAGAATAAAAGAAAAAATAAAATTACTTTAGCACTGTTATTTTATTTTGAAGTTGACATTCTTTTTGGAATAAATGGATGTCAACCTTCCTGTAGCTTCCATTAATTTGTATAAGGGTTCCATGCCTATTGGTCCCCTTCTTGCTTTGCTCTGAATTCTTAACAATTTAATTTTTATTGCACTTCAAATTGTTTCTGTGTCTTCATTGTATCAATAGAGATACCATATACCAAATAAACACATGTTGAAAAACGGCTGCCAACATTAAAGCAATCTAGGAGCCAAATTTTTGTCTCTTATCACCATCTGGCACCTGAATGAAGAGGTTATTGAAGCTCTGCCTTTTGGCCCTTGACATTTGTTGCACAGCTGGCCCTCTCGACAGAGTGCCCTCTTTCCAGAATTCCTTCTCTCCACTCATCAGTATCTTCACCTTCAAGAATATGCTAATCTGATTTGTAATTGGTGTGACACCTGTCAATCATCCTGGCATTTCTTGGTGGGCCAATCACATCTAGTGTTAGGGGAACACCACAAAGCCTTAGGGTATTTTCGAAAGGCTGCCAGGGGAATTGGTAGGTGACTTTAGCAAATAATTTAAAAAACGTATTGGTTTTACCAAAGTTGGATGTGCATAATATTTTCTGAGAGTGGATTTCCTACATGTACCCTACCTCTGTTTGATGAGAAAATGATAGACCAATAGGCAGTTGAGAGCTCTCTCACTCAATGAAGCAGCATTCCAATTCTTGTAGTAGAAGGAAGTTGAAAAATTCTTCCAGTACCTTAAATTCTGGAATGGTGATCACACTTTTTAGTCTTTTGAATAAGGTTTCTACATTGTTTGACTAACACAAAAGTTTTTAATTTTGCTCAATATATTTTTTTA
>BLAZ01001381.1:2614703-2617203 GCA_014633955.1 Acropora tenuis
AGGTTCCCTATTTATTGCAAGACATTGTCCATTACAAAGCATGCAATGAAATTCCTGCCATATTATGTTAATGCCATAAGGTGTCTCCCTGACACAAAGTACAGCAGAACCCTGACCAATCAGTACTACCTAAATAAAATCCTTAGGAATAAGGGGACACTTTGTGATGGCCTATGCAAAGTAGTTTGCCGCTATATTGAACTTGAATGAAATGATGAACAAAATGTTATTTTCTTCCTACTTTTTTGATAACTTTATAATCGCTTTTACCTTGTGTATCAGGTTTAGAAAATGCCATCTTCCTATGTATGCATAGGCAAGCAAAAATGGTTGATTGAAACAGAAAGTGACCTTGACATCTTTGTTTAACCTCTAGTGTTACAGATCAGGCCTGGCAACTGCTAAAGTTGTACCTCGACAGGCTGGGACCATGTGATGGTTATGTGTATTATCGCTGTGTAGCTGCAAAGTTGCTGTCCTGTGGCGCAGCACTGCCCACATGGCTCGTGAACGACTACAAGGTGGGATGAAAACATGATTGAGACATTTCTGTTTCCCCTGTTATTTGAGTGATCAAGGATATTGTCCACAGAAGAATTCCTAGATCTTGCTTGTTCCAAAATCAAGAAAACAGATACCTTCTTCGTCAGAAGTGTTACATACATTATGTCATAACCATGGCTTTTATCAGATTACAAACTTCTAGTTTCCAAAGAAACTGTGATGCTGCATCAGTCTGAGAGTGAAACATGAAAATTTGGTTTTATCAAACAAGTTGATAAAGGTTGAATTACCACTGTGAAAGATTTGAGGAGCTCTCCAAATCTTTCATGTTTTTGTCAGATTGTCCCCTTTCAGGCTTTGTTGTACCCAAAGTGACATCGTTTTAGATCAGGGAAGGAATAAATCTGTCAAATAGTGGCATGAAACATTGAACCTAACTTCAGCAAAATTGGTGTTCCAAATTTGCATTATTATTGTGCATTGACTATTTTTAGGCCCATGGGTACAGCCATCAACAATAACTTTTCTGTGTGGCAGACAGATGACAGTAATAGTAATAATAAACTTAAATCAAATCAAGTTGAATAAAATGCCAGATGTCTTGTCAGTAGGAAAACCTTTTGTGCAGAGTAAAGAATTAACAAACTCAACCCGTCTGAAGTTGAGCTAGGAATCGCATGCAGAGGCCGGATTCTCGAAAGTCCCGAAAGCTTTTTGGTCCTGAAAAGCCATTTGTAGAACTTTGACCCGCTTGTTCTGTAAAGCTAGTCCTTTGATATGCTGTAAAGGGAATAAAAATAAATACAATCATTAAGTTTCATGCATCAAGATGCCTTCATTTTGAAGATACAAAGAGAAGTATGTCACCCAAAATGGGCCCAAAAAGTTTCAGGACTTTCAAGAAATGGGCCACAGGCCACATTGGTGAGTGCGTTACCACTGCACCAACCCCACTTACCTAACACTTCTTCATCAAGTAGTTCCTTTTTTCACGGAATTTCTTGAATTTGATGTTTGTTCACACTACTCATTCTAAATAATTATCTTGTAGCGATTCAATGCACCTGAGCTTCTTCGCCTGTACATCAATTATGATTTGCTGCTAGAGGCTGTGCTGTTGTCTGTAGAATACATACAAGCTGCCCTTGGCAATGGCAAGGAGTATTTTGGCCTTGAGGTATATTGCTTAAAATTTTCATGTCCTTAACAAGCATTGCAATATAGGTACTTTTAGCCTTAATATGAAGGCCTTTTAGTGCCTTGTTGCATTATTTCATACTTCTGTTAATGAAATTTGAGTAAATTATTGATAGCTGTACAGAAACTTGGTCTACTTGTTTCATTGTTGAAACATTTTTCTAATGTGTTTGTCTGTTATTTCTGTTTAAGTGAGAGTGTTATCATAGTTTTTTTTTTACATGTAAGAACCAAGAAGTAAACAGAAACTAAGTTGAAAACTTGGTAGAGTTCTTACGTGATGTGATATTTTATTTTGGTGATTTGAGTTGAGGTTTTCTAGATTTCTGATGTAAGAGCTCCATATCTTTTAGAATGCCTTGCATGCAACAAGTCCAAGTGTTTGGTTGCCTTACACTGCCATAGATCAGTTGTTGCTGCTGTTAAAAGATGTACAGCTTGACAGCGAACTAGCTAAGGTAACACGTTACAACTCTGTTGAAAATAATAATAGTTTTGACTGTGGAAGGGCATAGATTTCTTTGGTTAAGGATCATCACAGTTTAGTGTGTAATACTACAAGTCATGGTTTTTTGAAAGTCCAGGATTGAGTGGGGTTGGATGTTTTATGTCGCTCACTGCTTCACTGCTCGTGCACTCAGATGTCTCAGCCTTTTTTAATCCCATAAGAAATGAAAGCATTTTGAAGGAGATGAAAATTCATCTTGAAGTGTTGATGGTCTTATGTGTGGCCCATCTACAGCTGCTAACATAGAGCGGTTCAAGCCCACATTTAAAAGTCACCCCTATTAGCTTGAAG
>BLAZ01001381.1:2640980-2643480 GCA_014633955.1 Acropora tenuis
TCAAAAGCAAAATACACAGTATTAACAAAAACAACTTCACGAGTTGCGTTTGTTTTAGCAACAAGTCGTTTCGCCCAAAAGACGATTCGCCACACAGCACCTTTGTAGTGAAACCACTTGTGGGCGAAACGACCAAATTCCGATGCTCAGTTAACTGGGATCAGGAGTTATTTTTTGCAACAAGATTGTCTTTTGTTGTGCAAAGATACGGAGTGCATTTATCACTGGCCCATGAACGAAAAATATCACCTGTTCCATGAATATATCGGAGAAAATAGGAATAAAATAGGTCTTACTGGCACTAGTCACAATGTTCTGGCCAAGTTTTACCTACAACAGGTTTTCTAGCACCAAAGATACGAACTTGGACAAAAATTGTTGAAGACATTTTCAAGGGCATGTCTCCATCCAAAATATGTATTTCAAAAGAGTAAAACTAGTCATTATCTTCCATTCTCTCCGACCGTATGAACTACCCCCCCCCCCCAAGTGATTTAAAGCCGGTTCTCTTCAGTTCCCAGAGCCAACGATAGCCCTTGGTAGGGTGGGAAGGGACAGCCTTAGCACATCTCAATGCTAAGCCAAATTTCCCAACTCATCATGGGGCAAAAAATTCTCAACTCCTCTTCTCCCATTATGTGGCATTCCCTTTCCACCTCTAGATGGCAAAGACCACAGCATCACCACCTGTACGCCTCAGGCAGACCAACACAAACCTTGACACCAAACGTTTATAGTTGCGTCATGCTATAGCAACCAACTTTGACCACTTTATGATGCAATTTTGTCATCAATATGTTGACAGTCAGGAAACCCACCCCCCCCCCCACAAAAAAAAATTGGACATTACTTTGTCAGTCTGAAATTAAGCTGAAATATCACTGCTTTCAACCAATCAGATCGCACAATTTTCTGCAGCAATAGTGTCATTTTGAGGAAATACAAATATAAGTAAATGTCCCTACAGTGATATTAATAATACACGTGCCTATGTAATTTATTGAAAACAATCACCTGTCGCATGATCACTTCGCGTGTCCCAGCTAAGCTTGAAGTTTGCCAGCACTTGCTCCATTTCTGCTGCAAGACCATTTTCCAAGACAGGTTCTTGGATCTCTTCTTCGCTGTTGTGTGTTTGTGGCTTGTCTACCAATACATGTGGTGACATTTCTTTGTTTCTAAGTCTGACGTCTTTCTCCGACACAGTTTGCTCAAGAGACGAAATCTTCCTTTCAAGCTCCACGACCTAAAAAGATTTTAAAAATTGATTTTCATAGAAAACAATACATGGACATGTGAAGATTTGAAACTTCTCGTCGAGTGATCAACTTCATATCTCATGAGTGAACGCAGCGAACAAGTGAGATAGCCAGTTGAACAAGAGAAGAGGAATTCCAAATCTTCAAGCAACCGTGTATTATTTTGTTTATCAAATAAACATGTTACTAACAAGAAGAAGTTGACTTCATTCACGTTTCAAAAAGCGGATGAGTTGCCATTCAGCCATGGAGCTAAATAGAGCAAATAGAGTGTTTCACTATCTCAAACACACATTAAAATTTTTTCACTTGTCGTGATACGGCTTTTCTCAGTGGTGGAAATCACTATAAAGCACTCCAATTTACATGATACAATAATTAAGCACAGAAATGTGATCTCTTAGGGGGCATTGACAAAATTTGTGGGGAGTAAGGGGGGAGGGAGACTGAGTAGAAAATTGTCCTCTTTTCAGAGAAATCAAGGGCTCATACTTGCTTCAATATTATTGGGTTATTCAAAAGAGCTTCCAAAATTATGAAGAATGGCATTTACTTTATTGCGATAGCACTCTTGGTTGCCGAGTTATTCAAGATTTTCATTTATGCAAACGAGAGGCCTTGTGACGTCACAAGACACAAAAAATGATGGAGAATCACAAAAAATGGAATATCTCTGAAGACCTTTTCTGCACAGAACTAAAACTTTGTACAGTTGTTATACTCAAAGTTTCATTGTGTCCACTGTGACATTTCCATGGCAACACAATGGGCTCCAGGCCCTCTCCATCCAAGGGGTAAAATCAGAGTTTCCCTCCGTCAAGAAGTGTTATTTGCTCTCGATGTTCATTCAGTGGGTGTTAGCAGATATGGACATTACACAGCACAAGCACAAGAAAGTCTGTCAGACTCTCAAGCAACAAATAAGGCATTTTTCATTTTGGGAAGATATAGATCTGGTAACAAGTATGTTGTTATGGTGACATCATAGCCACTATCATAAAGTGTAGTTCTTGCAGTACATCAAACCTGCAAGATTTTAACCCTGTAGACTCAATACTCGAACAGACATTTCATATTTTGTGATTTTGCATGATGTTGTGGAGCATAAGTCCTCTTAATATTGAATAACTTGCCAACCAAGAATGCTATTACAATAAATAAATGCCAATCTTCATCAATTTGAAAACTCTTCCTAATAAGGTAATAATGTGTCACACAAATTTTTGGGGACCTCCTTTGAG
>BLAZ01001381.1:2658545-2661045 GCA_014633955.1 Acropora tenuis
TTTTGGGAGGTTGTATCTGAATGTCCATGCTTTGCTTTTGCTCTTGTGTTACTTTCAACTTGGCTAGGAACTGATTTTTCGCCTTTTTCAGACAGCGATGACTCTTGACATTTCCTTACAGTTTCATCTTCCTTGCTGGTGTTGCTTTCAACTGGACCCAACGATTGAAGCAATATTTGATCCACACTGTGTGACTTAAAAAGTCGTTTATCGGTTGTCAAAGGAGGATTCCTTAACACTGAGTCATCGCACGTTTCACGATACTCTCCGTTCACAGAATAGGAGTCAGACGTGTAACGCTTGCGTGAATGGATTAAGTACAACGGTCGATTTGTCCCAGGATCAGATCTTGTGCGTGATCTTGGACTTGGCGAGGATTCATTTGTGCCGAGAGAGCTGACAGGACTAGTGCTACCAAAGGTGCTAAGGTCCAGGTCTTTCAAGTCAGGAACAAGATCTAGCAAACTTGGCGATCGCTTCTCTCTTGGTTGAACATCTTCTGATGACCTTCCACTCTCAAACAAAGCTCTTCTCGCTGCAATACCTTGGGACACATGTGGCTTGTATGAAGGATCATTTGGTGCAGTGGGTAGAGTCTTCTTGTAATAATTTGGCAAGGACCATCTTCCTTTTATCACCTGAGAAGTGCTTGTTGTGTCATCAGCTTTCAACCTCTCCAGGGCTTCAGAAATTGGTCTGGATTTTCTGAAATTCTGTTTAGCTTTCATTGCTTCATTAGCAATGGTTTCATCAAAAATGTTCTTTAATTTGCTTACGTTCGGCTTGGTATTTTTATCTTGATCACCATCTTCTGTGCTTCCACTTCCTCTGTCACTTGCAGTCGCCGGCCTGCCTGATGGCGACGGCTTCCGCGGGACACGAGGTCTCTCATCGCGTTTACGAACATTTTCATTTTTCAGTGGCGTTATGAAAGCCTTGTCAGACGAAATTACCTTCTTTGGAGGAGCCCCGAACTTGTTGTAAGTTTTGTGCTTCGCTTCGTTTTCCGAAGCCCCTGGATTCCGTTTAGGTTTTGAGTCAACAATATTTTTGCGTGAATCCACGTTTTGACTTTTCGCGCTGTCACCAACCTTGCTTCCGACATTATTCTCCCCTTTGGATCGATTAACTTCGAGTCTCCGAGCTCGTAGCCTGTTTTCTTTGCCGTGGTCAGTTCTTGTTGCCATCTATCAAGAGGGTAACTCAGAAACTAAACGAAACCACGTAGGACTTTAAAATCATCAAAAGTAAACTTCGCCGATCTCTGACACTTCATGAAAACTTGCTCACACTCAATTCTTCACTTGTCGTCTCGATTCTTCGCGCTCGTCGAAAACGCACGCAAAATCCGTGCAATATTTGTACTTGGTTTTTTCACTCCATTATTGGAGAAATATAATATGGCCGACACATACAAGGTCGATCACAAATTTCAGTGTAATCGGCCTCTCTAAAAATACAAGCTGAAACAAATAAAGTTTACAACCAAACTGATCACTTAAAAGCGCTGAAACTTCATGGACAATGCTCTCTTGATGCAACAACGACAGAATTTAGCTTACACAGGAAATGAAGTTGCTCGTGAAACGGTGAAAATATTTGCCTGTGACACAACGTCACGTGACAAATGTTAAAAATATGGTGCTTTTTTGAAAGGAAATTATTTACAAAAGCGAGTTTATAAATTAGAGTTCTTCGTCCTCGAAGGAAATATTTACCGTGGTCTAGGAAGCTTGTTCAAAAACAAATGATAGCGTAAAAACAAACTGGGCGTGTTTAGCTGTACATGTTTGCAAAAGGAGTTCTGTATTGCAATTTCTTCGATCTCATTAGCATGTGATCGCTTTGTTTAGTTAAGTGTCAAACTTCAATAACAAATATTAATCGCATTGAACAAGGTAATTAAATTCAAAGAAAATAATCTGTACCATATATCCTATTACGAAGGGTTGAAAGCATTTTAAAGATCTTGGAATTGAAGCAGGGAACAAAGCAAAAACTTTAAGAAAACAATGAAAGCTTCAAAATGTTTCCAAAGAGTCAAACAATGATAATCACTCGACGATTGTTGTTAGAAATGTCATAAATATTTCACACACGGACGTAGGACAACCAAGCTAATTTTAAACTTGATTATTCATTCATTGATTTTAGTCCAGTAAATATAGGGTAAAAAAAACATTCCACGCGTGATTTTCCTCTCGATACTTGGTCGATATTGTTGGCATTCCGCGTCACTTGCAAGTCAATCCATTCTAGAAATATTTGAGTCCCCAATGGCAACGAGATAATAATACAGAACCTGTCGACACAGACCAGTTTTAGAACGATACCTTAATAAGGTAATGTAAGATTAATAAGTAAATCTTGCCAAAAATTTATTTTTACAAGTTTTAAGCACTAGATTTAAATAACCTGGGTTTTGAATGAAATGAAACTAAATGAAGCATTTCATCGTTTTTTTTTTTATTGGCTTGCGAGCTCACACAGGTCACAAACA
>BLAZ01001381.1:2671045-2678545 GCA_014633955.1 Acropora tenuis
GGCTAAATAAACGAGCCTCACACACACATAGGGAAATATTACGTCGTGCCTCCCTGCCAACGACGATAAGTTTCGCTCTGACCCCCCTCCTGATCTCCCAAAAATTATGACCAGCCCCCACTCCCAATGAAGGGGACACTCTCTCTCTCTCCTGGGAGTATTGCTACTTCCAAACCTCACCCGGGACGGGATGCTACCCCTGGATGCTAGGGCTACCATATCCCCCGTTTTAAAATTGTAAGCCCCCATCTCTGCTTGTAAATCTCTCGCCACCGGCTACCGATTTGGAAGCTTTTTCCTGTTGTAGATACACTACACTACTCACCGCAGGGGAAAGAGGATTCATGCTTGGATCATCTTGCTGGGAAATGTGGCCAATATGTTCATTCTTTCCGTTTTTTCCCGGGGGACCCGGGGGACCTGGTGGTCCTGGTGGACCTAGTAGGTCACTACTACTACCGGGAGATCCCGCGGGTCCAGGTGGTCCTGGAGCACCGGAAGGTCCCTGTTGATAAATACGAATATATTAAAAGGAGAAAAAATCAAGAAAAGTAGTTAAGACGATGTGGTTACGAAGTAGAAAAAAATTGGAGGGAATTTACAGATAGCGGAATCTTTCCTTTACGTTAAAGAAGTCTAAGACAAAGAGAACAAGTAACCATGAATGACATTCAGAAGCGCTCTACTACAGGCACCCAACCCAATCATCACTCCCATAGTATTCCAAACTCTGTCTCTCTGCAACCGAACTTTGAACTTGTCTTACCGTCGGCCCAGGCTCTCCGGGAGGTCCCGGCTGTCCTTGCGGTCCTATTTGTGTCGTAACTGAGCCCGGCTCTCCCTGAAAAGAAACCATTTTAAAATGGAGATTTTATTGCTGCTAATTTATCAATAAACTAAAACCATCAACCTGTCATTCAACGTTGTCCTTGAGACGGGAAATATTTTGTTCGTGAGCTTCAGATGAATTAGTCATATTATATATGACTAAAACTTCTTGTGTGGGTTGCAAGAAAAAAGAATGAATGAAAGAGAATGAATAAAAGTAGCAAATTTGAGCCTGGCCGAGAAAGTTTCATGCAAAGATGCCGTTTTTGTAAGCGCGAAAATCCAGAACTTGATTTCGTGTTTGGCAAAGTCAAACATTTCATTAACTAAGCAAGGGGAGAGGCAAGCACCTTTGTTGCTTGCACAGACCTCACAGGGTGTGGTCTGCGCTTGGTGAAATTCATCATGATTTTGATGCTACTATACAGACCTCCTACTGAGAGCTAAGCCACTTTCTATCACTTTTGAGGGTCTCCGGGGGGGGGGGGTCCTTGTTCCCTTCCAAAATTGCCCTATGTTCCCATATTCCCATATGTTTTCCTTATTTGTTCCCCTGGCTTACTATTTTTTTCTCCTCTAATTTGTTTTGTTCGCCTGTTCCCTAAAAGTAGGATCATGTTCCCTTGTTCCCTTCAATATTTAGTCAATATGGTCCCTTGTTCCACCAAACCCCTGGGAGACCCTTACTTTTCAAACCTTCGTTCAGTTCTTACCTTTGGTCCCTGCGGGCCAGTTTGTCCGCCATCTCCCTACGAAAAATGAGATGTGAAATTATATAATTTAGGCCAGCAAGATGTACAGAGAAAAGCAACTGTTCAAACTACTTTATCTTATGAATTGTTAGCACCTTTTGACCAACTCAACACATTTCCGTTTCCATGACTATTGTTGCTAGGCAACAGGCGCCATGTTAAAGTCATCGGTTAGTCTAGGTTTTCTTCCGTTCTCGCGAGTAAAAAGTCGACTTTGCAATGAGAAAATTGATGGAGTGTGACTGGGAATTCCAGCACTGCCTTGCTGTCAAGATCAGCTTTTACATTATGACTGAAACAATAGCTGTTATTGCAGTTGAGTCTGCAGGTGACGCTGCTTTTATTGAAGGCCACATGGAGACGAGGCTAATGTGAAGATGACCCCCTAGCCTCGTTTACACGCCAAAAACCGCTGATTACTGTAATAAAAGCTATTCAAACGGTACCTTCTCTCCAGCTCGTCCCTTCTCCCCAGGAAAGCCTGTATCACCCTTGACAAATTAATAAGGAAAAAAATCAGTGAACAAATTGCCGTTAGTCTTTTTTGTCTTTCCTAGTATGTATAACATGAAATGGTATTACGATAGAATCCACTGGAAACTCGGAAAAATGCGAGCCTCAGATGGGAGAAGCCAAGACACTCTGTGACTCTGTTGGTCTCCGTCGCAGCCATTTTTCGGGATGTCACGCAACGCTCCAACGAAAGGAGACTATGATTCGGTTGCTGTGTGACGCAGTTTGAATCAAAAACCCATATTGAACCCTTGCTTTCCATTGAGTCTCCAGCAGCTCAGTGAGCAGAGGATTCGACCACATTGCGGAGGGTCGTGGGTTTGAATCCAATCTGGGGCTCGGATTTTTCCGAGTTTCCGGTGGATTCTATCGTAACACCATTTCATCATAGTTAACTATGATTTCATGTAGTATGGATTTGTCTTTCGGCTCACATTTTGTTTTCTTCTTATCGAGAATAACAATACGCCATAACGTAATCAAAGTCGTAGCGCAAGGAAAGTTTTTGTTACAACGTACTTTTATCATCAACAAGAGGACAAAAATAAAAAATGATGACAAATTGTTTAGTACAAAAACAAGATACAAAAAGGCTTCAATTCCTCGGTAAAAGAAAAGAATGTAGGTATTTCATTCAAACTGAAGCAGTAACAAATCTCGCACGCTCATTGCCTACTGACAACACGTATCAAAATTTCATTGGCTAAGAATTTGCTACTTAACGTTGTGGCACTGTTCGCACAACTAGCTTGCACGAACTAAATTACATGTGTCTTTTCTCTTACTGATGATAAAAATAGACCAATTCAAGCGCGAGAAATCTCCAATCAGACATAGTTTGATGCTACTCTGGCTTAAAGCGAATGCAAGTCCAAAAAAGATTTCTGGTCTTCCATCGTAGCTTTTTAAGCTGCATTCATTTTAAGCCAGAGTAGCACCAAACTATTTCTGATTGTACACCTGGATGCTGCTTGAGCTAGAATCTACAAAATCTCCAATTATTGTAAGACATCAATTAAATTACCAATTTTTCAAAACAAAATTTACATCATCAACCTACCCTACTCCCCTTAGATCCATCGACTCCTTGTTTCCCAGGAGCTCCAGGTTGTCCTTCCTCTCCCTTCTCCCCTGGTTTTCCAGATTCGCCCTTTTCTCCTTCTGGGCCAAATTCCCCAGGGAAGCCCGGTAGACCTGCAATACCTTGGGGTCCCATAGGACCTTGAGGCCCCTCAGGTCCCGGTGCCCCGGTAGCACCGGGGTCTCCCTTAATGCCTTTCTCGCCATGTTCCCCTTGTTCTCCCTGAAGAAGAAAAAATAAATATATTTAAGGCCGATTGATTATGTAGCATTTCACACGAAGAGACTTAGGCCTGGTGCAATTGACGTTATTATCATAATAAGAATGGAAAGATACACCTGAGCAATAGAAATCTTATCATCGATGACGAGTACTCTGGACAGCGTAATCTCATCGCGTCGTCTCATCATATTAAGCGGCCATTTTGTTTTACCGCTTGTAACCGCTGATCAAATTGTCTACATCCTCACAATTACCATGCTCATGATTATGACTGTGTGGATCACAAATGCCGGTCGTTATGACGGCGACTACGACTATGATTATGACGTCGTGTGGACGAGGTCTTAAAGATTGGGAAGTACCTTAATGCACTTTAGTTGCGTTTTATTATGTTTACATTTTGCCAAAAAAACAACACTGTATCTCTTCGTGGTCATCATGTTAAATCACTGTTTAAGGTGACACTTGAAAGACGACCAAAAACGAATTAAGGATTAAACCGTTAAAAGTCGAAAGACGCAGAGCGAGGTGGAATTTTGAGCTTAGTCTGCAAAATCCTCTCAGCTTTCAGTTGCAATGCAAACCTTTTCTCCATTTCCCAGTTTTCCATTTCCATTTCCCTCTATTCCTTCAAAAGATCCAATAAATGGGTCTCCCACGCCAGGCTCGCCCTGAAAAAGAAAACTCGATTTTAGCGGTTATCAGATGACACGAGGGAACATTCCACACCTAAACGAAGCAGTGCCGGGGATAATAAAAACGAATACTCCCAATCTTTTGCCTCACCTTTTCTCCCTGAATTCCTGGGGTGCCTGGAGGCCCTGGTGGTCCAGGCGGCCCTGCCACACCTTTTTGTCCAGGGAAACCAACTGGCCCTTGGGGACCTATTTCCCCAGGGGTCCCACTTGGTCCCACCGGTCCTGGAGGTCCATCTTTGCCGGCAGCTCCGCCTTGTCCCTAAGATATAAGAAAAATGTTATTTTTTTTTAACTAGAAAGCAAAAAGATGGAAATGAAATAAAAACGAAAAGGAAGAGAAAGACCTACCTATAGAAATCAGAGAGTTATTACTATTACCTTAACTCCAGGTTCTCCTGTCAAGCCAGGAAATCCTGCGTCCCCTTTTCGTCCAATGGCGCCCTTGTTTCCCTTTTCGCCTTTGGCGCCCTTTTCACCTGTAGTTCCCTGTGAAGAGATCCCGAAAACATGACATGACAACGAAATCAAGAAAAAAAGGAAACCATGTATGTCCAATACGGCTGTGTATTGAGATTCAGGCTCCTTCGTGTTAGCGTCACAAAGTGTCACTTAGGGTCCCTTTAAGCGAAAGAACTTCATTTAGTCTCTAATTTCGGCGAGCGAAAAACAAGCTAGCAAAATACACGCGCGCAAGCGCGCGCGAGGCTCGGAGGACACAACTCGCTCATACACGCGTATCGCGTGTCCTCCGAGTCTCGCGTCACGCGTGTATGACGTCCGTTCTCTTATTTGTCGCCGAAATTATATACTACTCGCAGTCTACCCTTCCTCTGAGGTGAACATTGTTCAATTCCTTTACCTTTCTTCCTTTTTGTGCCCTGATCTGCGCCGATGAATGCTTGTCTCCAACATCCTGAACAAAACATAAACATGGCATTGAATAACAGACCATTTCGGAACACCTTAGATAACCACAGCTAAGAATTGGTAAATGACCCCTGGCAGCTGGGGCTGGAGAAAACAGTTGATTCTCGCGTACGCACAAAATCTTCTTTCTCTCGGTGTTATTTAAGGAAACCTGACCATTTCAAACTAATGGCTGAGTTGCACCACCTGTGACTGGCACTCTCGAATATATTAAAGTCACAAAGTGTCCCTGAACCCTCCTTCTCTAATTGGCATATCGTTTTGTCACCGAAATTAAAAGAATTATGGATGAAGACCAAAATGAGACCAGACCTAGTCTTTGTTGTGTTATGTTCTCGATGCAAAAAGTCTTCAAACATTTTTGGCAATCAACAAAAAACTTATCAGGTTGATAAAACCAAAGACACTCACCGTTACCACTCCAGGAGGACCTGGTGGCCCAGGTGGTCCTGGGATACCTTCACCTCTATCACCCTGAAAGGAGACAGTAACTTACGAACAAAACAAACAAACAAAACTTGGGTAAATGGAAATAGAGGTCGAATCGTGAATTCCAGTAGTTAAGAATTTTTTATTTCATTGGTTCAGTGTTAGCGCAATAGTAAGAGCACCCGTGTTGCAGCGATGTGTCCCACGGGATATGTCCCGGAATTAACCCCATATGTGGGTTGAGTTTGATCGTTCCCTACTCTGCTATGAGAGGTTTTTTCCCGGGTACTCCGCTTTTCCCCTCTCATCAAAAATCAACAACTCGTTTAATTTAATTTGATCGGTTGCCTCACCCCGATGAAGCACTCGACTATGTAACCTTACGACTATCATTAGTATTTTCATTATTAACAGCCGTTATTTAGAAGGTTGTCTAAACATCTTACTTTTCGTCCGTCCAATCCTTTCTCTCCACGATCTCCCTGAATACAAAAAAATGAATATGATGAGTCGAATCGAAAGAACAACAGAGCAAAAGTAAGGAGAAATGCTGTCAACAAGACGCTTCGATTTTTGGAAAAAACAAATCGCCTAAAAAGTCTTTCGGAAAGTCAACTTTGTTCCTAGGACTTCCTCGGTAAAATCAAGGAAGGGGTCATCGAAACAAGGTTAACAGAAAGTTGCTCAAGAAAACCTTGTCACTGGTTAAAAGTTCTATCTTTAGTTTTCATAGATTTATTACGAGAGGTATCCAAGACCTCTTTTCACTTTTACTGACTCATATAACTTTCTAAAACAAGAGATCAGTCACACCGTAATCGGTGATTGGCAAAATACTTGAGCACAGCTTTACCATCTTTGTGTTCCTTACCTTATCACCTTTGGTTCCTTTATCACCTTGAGGCCCACCATCGCCTTCTTCCCCCTGGAAAAACGTCACAGATTATTAACATTTTGAAAATGCCACAACACACGGGCACAATTAAATCTGAAATTTGCACGCTCACACTTGGATAAAAACTCGCAAAATAGCGGTCGGAATGTGTTGAACTTGTTAAAACTGAAATTCACCTGTACTCGTGAAACGAGCAGCACGTGCGTTACATGTTGCACGTGCAACATGCGGTGCACGTGTGCACGTGACGCATGTGCAGCAAGTGGTGAAAGTGTGGCACTTAACTTTGACGTCATGGAGGTGGAAATTCCACGAGCAGGCGGAAGGTGGTTGCAAATTGGAAAAGGTCTTCATTTCTCCTTTTGTTTGAACTGAATTAGAAAATTGCGTATCGCTCTTGAAACTTTACTTAGATAAAGTGATAAAATCTCCCCCTAACTTGCATGCAACTGAAACTAATATCATATTATTTGGATTAATGCAATTTATGTTTCTTAATACCTTTTCTCCTTTGGAACCCGTGTTTCCCTTCTGTCCCGTGGGTCCAGAGGGTCCCGTTTCACCCTGTGGAGAAAACATCATGTGAAAGATTTCACAATTTTCTTCAAAAGTCGCGATAAAAACCTCAGAAGTTAATATTCTAATACATGTTTCGTGCCAACTCTTCGATAATCCAATTTTCAGTAATTTGATTGGCTTTCTTGTTAAAAGGACAGTACTATTCTTTTGGAGCCTCGTTCCCGGGGCTTTACCGCTGGAGAAGGGTGACCCTTAGAACAAGGTTAATTCTTTTCATCTCTCATAAAAATTCCATTTGTTATCATTTTCCTAAGCCTGGCTTGCATAGGAATCACTAGTTGCTGTGCTTGTAAAATATTTTATAGTAGACGCTATGTTATATTTTCCTCCATTCCTTTTTGCCATCTCCTCTTTCTCTTCATTTTGAAGAGCGCACCGGAAGCCTGCACTGTGAAAATGCAAAGTTTTAGTGGTTTTACCTACCTTGCCCGGCAGACCTTGCGCGCCCTTTTCACCTTTTGAGCCAGGAAATCCAATTTGACCCTTTTTACCAGTCACACCCTAAAACCAGCGAACCAGAAAGGCACGTCTGAGTGCAGACATATTGCAGACTGAATGCACAACCACGTGCAAATG
>BLAZ01001381.1:2691045-2693545 GCA_014633955.1 Acropora tenuis
TCATAATAACCTGAACTACTAAGGCGTGTCGTAAGTTGCGTTTCCATGGCATCCCTGGTTGAGAAGACATCTTCGTTTGTAAGGGTGGTTGCAGTTTTTGCTAAGCTCTCCTCCGTTGGAAATTCGGCAGTAACTGTCTCCATAACAGACAAACCTTCGTCGGTTGCAGGTTCTTTCGTCGTGAATTCGCTTTCGAAGGCTGTGGCAGTAACTGAGAAAGCAGCATCAGTTTGGGGTTGGGGTGGCAGCTTTCTCGTTGACGACAAAGATTCAACTTGAACACCTGTAACAGTCACTGGCTCTCCAGTCGGAGGTTCCGTTGTGCCTTCCTCACTGTATTCGGATGCAGATTTGTTTAATAGGGAATCATCAGTTGATTGTTCCAGAGACATTGCTCCTCTTGTTGAAGACGTATGTTCCGTTGAGACGTCTGTAACTATCATGAAGTCCTCAGCTGTTGTTGGGTTATTTTCTGTCTGAGGTTTTGTTGCGTTAAATTCACTTTCCGGGGTAATATCTTTGGAAGACGAATCTTCGGTCAAGGCTTCGCTGGTTGATGGAATTTCTTCTGTTGTAAACTCTGTGGCTATTTCCTGAGTTGTTGATAAAGAACCTTCTGTGGGAGTCGTTTCAGCTTTGGAAGACGGGTTCGTAGCTGCAATTTCTGTTGTCTTGTATTCAGTTGAGTATTGTGTCGACACGTCTCCTTTGGTTGATGACATATACCTCGTTGGAGACTCAGTGACAGTCACAGGGTCTTCGACTGTTGTGGGGCGATCTTCTGTCTGAAATTTCGTTTGGACAGGTTCACTTGTTGAGGGCTGAGAACCACTGGCAGAGGAACTTGTTGCGTTCGCCTCACCTAATGGATTATCTTTAGTTGGAAATTCTGAGGAAACTGCGTCACTTGTTGCCCAAGAATATTCTGTTGGAAGGCTTTTCGGATTTGTTCCAAACAGGGACGATTCTTCTTTTACAAATTGTGTTGTAGCGTCTTCAGCAGTTGCGATTTCTGTTATGTCATCCTCCGTTGGAGAAGCTGTGACCTCCTTGGTTGTGAAGGCAGCTTCGCTTGACAAATCTGTAGTGAAGGCCTCAGTTCCCGACCAACTCTCCTCAGTTAGAATCTTCATTGTAGTTGATTCACTTGTTGGTACAGAATCCTCTGTAGGACGTTTGGTTGGATTAATGGAAGTGGACAACGTTTCTTCAGTTGAAACGTCTTCTATCACCATTCCTTTCGTAAATTCAGTTGCCCTTTGTGTTAAAGAAACTGCTTTAGTCGACAAAGGTTGATCAGTTTGGTGGTGTGTATCAACCTCTTCTTCGGTTGATGGTGTGTACAAGTTTGGAGCATCTGTGGCTGCCATTTCTTCTTCAGCTGTTTTGGTGCTAGATTCTGTTGAGGTTTCGGTAGTAACATCTGTTATAGGACGTTCCCTTGTGCCTTTCACTTCTGTTGACAACGTTGTTTCTGTCGGATGATCTGTCAAGACGCCTTCTACAGTGGCTGGACTTCCTTGTTTTACAGCCTCTGTTGTGCTGATATCTTTACTTGAGTAAGAGAATTCTTGAGTTGAAACTGCTGTATTATCAGATGAGGCCGTTGATAAAGCGTCTTCAGTTGAAGGTGCCATGGTAACCGACACCTGAACTGATGAACTCTCCTCGTAAGACGTTTCCGTTGAAAAAGATCCCATAGTAGAAGCTTCTGTTGTGATTGCTACCACTTTTGACGCAGACTCTTCTTGTGAAAGTTCGGTTGAGTCTTTGAGTTTTGTTGTTGCCGTAGTGTTTGTTAGAGGTTCCGTTGTGACTGCCTCAAGCGCTGTGGAAGCCTCTTCAGTTGTTGGCTGCATTGTGTCAGTTGCCTTTGAAGCTGCATCGTCTCCGGTTGTAGTATCCACGGTGGTTCCTTCAGGGGCAATGGAATTAACTCCACGAGATAGCTCCTTAATTTCTTCATTTGTTGATAAACCATAATCAATCGAACGATCAGTTGTAGCTGTTGTTGATGGAGGATTTAACGTTAACGGAATGTCTCCTTCTGTTACAAGTGCCTTAATGTTTGATGAAGAAGCTGTAGGTGCATCGGTTAAAGCCTGTTGACTTGGCTTATCTGTTTCAAATCCTTCACCTGTTGGTGACACTTCTTCAATCGAAATTACATCAGTGGTTACTGCACTAGCAGCAGCTGTTTTCTGTCTCGTTGAAGCCCAAACAGTATTTCCAGAATCGTTGTACTTTCTTGTAGGTGGCTCTGATGTTTGTTCTTCGCTGTGACCAGTTCTACTCAAATCTGTTAGAGCTCCAGTCGAAGATGTTTCTGGTTTTGACGTTGTCTTCGCAGTAGTTAAGCTCGTTGTCACAGTGGGAGTGGTGGACACAGTTGGAGTGGTGGACACAGTTGGAAGAGGTATCTGAAATTAAACGAAGGTATCAGGACATTAGACTTTCGTTTTCAATAAGAATAAAATCATAATCAATTATATTCCTCTAT
>BLAZ01001381.1:2853443-2855201 GCA_014633955.1 Acropora tenuis
AACTCAGAGCAAACATACAAATGTTGTAAGTCAATATGAAAGAAACTCAGGTGAAAATGAGAGTAACTTATTTTTTGTCCTCATTAATACTCATAATTTTTGATATTTGCTTTCCCTTGTGGAAACCCAGAAAAAAATCTAAGTGCTCACAACAAGAAGTCAATCTATTGGCCTTCTGATCAATGATTCGGCTGCTCTATCTCTGAGTTATAGGAGACTTGCAGAAGGATAGCCGTTAAAATGTGTTGTTTGGTACTGATAGGACGGAAATATTGTTGAAGTGTGGGTTTTCTTGTCATTGTTTTATTACACAGATGATGGCGGGAGGATGCAAACACAGAAAATTCACTCAAACTTGTAATTTTGTGGTTGTTTTTTGTTTGCTTGCTTTTTTCATGTTCCTCAAGGGATGGGATCATTCCTTGAGAAACATAAAAAACCAAATGTCCCTAAGTTGAAACAAATTTATAAATTCTTTATTAGAGCTCAGGGGCAGATCCAGGGGTGGGTGAATAGGGTAGCTAGTGACCCCCCATTTTGGCTCTCTTTTTTTTTGTATTTTTTTTTTAAGTCAATTGCATTTTTTTTGGGTGATAAATAAATTAAATTTACAAATTATTTAAAAATAGCACCCTAAACTATCAGCCCTTTTGTCAGAGTAATAATAATAATAATAATAATAATAATAATAATAATACTTAGATTCTTTCAATTCACCACCACCCCCCCTAAAATATTCCTAGATCCACCACTGGAGCTGGACATTGCAATAAGAAGTGAAATTCTGTTCTTTTGTTTTTATCTTGGCAATTATGGGCTTTGTGTTTCTTGATTACCGATGCAAATAACTTTGTTTTGCTGCTATTAGTAAAAAGGTCGTTTTTTGGCTTTTTGGGTCCCTTACTTGTTTGTGTAACATCCTTGTAGTCTTCTATTAACTGTCATTTTTTCATTATTTTTTCATTTCATTTGTCCTGTGAATTAAGAAGCCTTTAAAATAAAAAAAATGTTGCTCAAGGAAAACTCTGAGTGTTCTTAAGTTGGAGTGAAACCTGTAACCTTCTCATTATAATTGGAGACATTAAGAATATTGATAATAATAATTGTTTTTATTAGATTAACCTTTAAAGATTCCTTTATACAGTATCTTGTACAGTATCTGGAAGACTGTCCCTTGGTTGCACTAGGGTTGGTTCGAGAGTAGAAGCAAGTTTCCACCAGTGCACTTTCAGTTGTCCGTTTGAGTCATGGACATACACCGAATGCATAATTGGCGGCCAAAAGAATGTTCTTTTGTCTTTGTGCTAATTAGACCAACTAGCCTTTTTAGCACAGGCAAAATACAAAAGAAATATTCCTTTAGAATGAGGCTAGTTGGTCTTATTAGCACATTAACAAAAGAGTAATTTATTGGCCGCCATTTATGAATACAGTCTATGAATTACATTTGTAATGCTACAAGTACAGGGCTTGCACAAAGGAAAACCGCATATCCTGTGTGTTCTCCAAAGTGAAGTCTGATAGATTGTTTATTGGGCT
Organism: Acropora tenuis; assembly: GCA_014633955.1. Lineage (NCBI taxonomy): Eukaryota > Metazoa > Cnidaria > Anthozoa > Scleractinia > Acroporidae > Acropora > Acropora tenuis. The sequence goes on from BLAZ01001381.1 coordinate 2,854,983, forward strand.
TAACTTTGGGGAAAAAATCAACCAACAAACTTGGGACAAATTTGTAGCATGGGTGAGCATCAAGAAATGTGCTCAAATGCAGGCTATAGGGATTTAGTAACACCAAAGAATAATAATTATTTTTAAAGGGAACTCACTTACTAGTTGATACAGTTTATTTCAAACAAGGAAAATTCCTATTCATAAGAAGTTTCCTTTTAGTGTGGTAAGGACCAGAAT
>BLAZ01001381.1:3027904-3032904 GCA_014633955.1 Acropora tenuis
CACTGTGGCATAACTGGACACACACAGCAAGCTTGTAGGAAGAAGCAAGCCACTCAGCAAACGAATGGCCCTTGGGGTAAATGTCATGGAGGGTGCTAACTCAGAGGAAAGTGAGGAGGAACATGAAGACCCTTACCATGTTTGTGAAGGGCCACCTTGAAGGTCAACCAGTGGCAATGGAGCTGGATATGGGTTCCACTATGCCAGTCATGAGTGAGGGAGTTTATCAGGAGTATGTGCGCCATGTTCCCTTAAAGGACACCCATTTGAAGTTACGTACATGGGTGAGCCAGTGAAACTCATGGGGTTTTGTAATCACCTGTTCAATATAAGGGGCAGCAAAAGAAACTCCCAATTTACATAATGAATAATGAGAGACCCACTCTTTTCTGCAGAGAATGGTTGGTGTCCATTCAGCTGGACCGGGCCTTGCTTCAGTTAGGAACATCAGATACCACTCCAGCCCTGGAAGAGGTTTTGAGTAAACATGGAAGTGTTTACTCTGAAGGTCTGCGCTGGATAAAGAATATTCAAGCATGGATCCACCTTGATGGGGGTTGTTGGCCCCCATTTTGGAAAGCCTGCTGGACAACATAATTTAGCTTGTGAACCAGAAGTGGATGAGGCTCTGAGACAACTCGAGGCTGAAGGGTTCATCAAAAAGGCGGCCACTAGTGAGTGGGCAGCTCCAATTGTGACGTCCGTGAAGCAGGATGGCAGTGTAAGGACGTGCAGTGACAATTGTTCCACAGATAGAAGTGGAGGAGTATCCACCTTCCCAAATTGATGACGTTTACGCTAGCCTTGGTGGAGGAACATTGTTCAGTGTCAGTGACTTGCTTCACGCTTTTTCACAATTGGAGGTCCAGGAGCAATGCAGAGCGTTCTTTACTATTAACAGAACCCATGGCCTGTACCTGTACCAACACTTACCCTTTGGTGTGGCTTTGGCACCAGCCATCTGCCAGCAGACTATGGACCAGATCCCACAAGGTATCCCAGGGGTTTTCTACTATCAAGATGATATTACTGTAGCCAGCTGCACTTCAGGGGAACACCTTGGGCAGTTCGTGGCAGTGTTAAAAAGGCTTGAAGAGTATGGCTTGAAGGCCAACCCGCAGAAGTGCAAATTCCTCAAAAGCTTCATGGGGTATTTGAGACATGTCACTTCTGCAGAAAGATGGCACCAATCTCCCGAGGAAGTCAAGGCCATCACTGAGATCCCAAAGCTGCAGGAGGTCACACAATTCCCTGCCTTCATTGGCATGTTCCAGTATTAGGTCAAGTTCCTACCTTATTTGGCTCCACTGCACCAGTTGTTACAGAAGGAGGTTAAGTGGTTGTGGGGAAATGAAGAAGAATCTAGTTTCTTGGTGGCGAAAGAAATGTTGATATCATTGTAACCAGCTGTACTTTGGGGGAAAACCTTAAGCGACTCGTGTTGAAAATGCCCAATGAGTATGGCTTGAAGGCCAACCAGGAGAAGTGCAAATTCCTCTGAAGCTTCGTGGAGTATTTGGACACGTCATTTCTGCAGAAGGATGGCACCAATCTCCCAAGAAAGTCAAGGCCATCACTGAGATGCCATAACTGCAGGGGGTCAAACAATTCCGTGCCTTCCTTCGCATAGTCCAGTATTATGTCAGGTTCCTCCCACCTGATTTGGCTATTCACCTGGCTCCACTACACCAGTTGTTACAGAAGGAGGTGAAGTGGTTGCAGGGAGTTGAGGAAGAATCCAGTTTCCTGGTGGTGAAAGAAATGTTGCTACAGGACAAGGTTCTGATGCATTATGATCCTGACTTGCCACTGGTTTTAGCCACAGACAGTTCCTCGTATTGCATCTTGGAGCTGTCTTGTGACACTGTACTGTGGAAGGCGAAGAATGGTCCATCGCTTATGCATCCCAGTCTCTGTCCACGCCAAAGAAGAAGTATTGACAAATCAAGAAAGAGATGTTATCTCTGGTATGGGGTTTGAAGAAGTTTCAAACTTCCCGGGGGGTCATCATTTTACCATGGATCATCAACCCCTCAAATGAATCATGGATCTGTGGAAGGCTGTGCCAGTGACTGCAGCAGCAAGGATAAAGCACTGGTGCCTTTTACTAGGTACTTTACTTACCAGATTGAGTTCCAAGGTACCAACCAGCATGCCAATAATTGTGATGGTTTATCTTGTCTACACCAACCATGAGCATCGACTGAAACGGTTGATATAGTAAAAATGATTCACACTTGTGAGATGGAGGCCCTTCCTTTCACAAACCAGTAACTGAGGATGCAGACCCGTAGAGATCCCTTCCTGTCTGGTGCCCTACAGCTTGTGCAGTGAGGATGGGAGGGAGCAGAAGTCAACCCGGATATTAACACTCATCGAGGGACCGAGATTACCTTACATAATGGAATTCTTATCTGGGGAAGCAAAGTTGTGGGTTCGACCAAGCTGAGAGAAAGAGTAATAGTGTCCTGCTAATCACCCTTAATTGAAGCCCCGAAGGCTGAATTGCAGCTCAGACAGAATTGGCTGAATGCATATGAAAGGCACCTCTGGATGCTGCCAAACGGTCATGCTTGATCCCAGAGCACAGCACCCAGGCCAGATGTTTTTGACTGGAAGTCATTTTGGAGTGGGATGAGAACCAGAGTACCCAGAGAAAAACCCTAAAGCCAGGTTGAGATTGACTGAAACTCGGCCCACACACAATCGCAGAGGTGGGAGGCCTAAATGTAGAATACAATGCCAACCTGACTATCCAAGGCATACAGCACAGGGACACCACCCATCAGGACATTAACCCTGCCCAACAGGACTTAACTTCGGCAATGAAATGGCAATCGTTTTTTTCCATTGGACAAGCCGTATAAGGTCTGGAAACACTCCATGAGGGACACATAAGATAAAAGGCTTGTCCTGGGGGTATGTTTGCTGGCCAATCCTCGACAAGGACATAGTGCGGATGGTCCAAAATTGTGAAGGACGTCATTAGACAGCTAATGATCCAGCCGAAAAATGCCTGCACCAGTGGGAGTATCCGGCCCTTCCCTGTCAAAGGCTTCACTTCACTGGTCCAGTTCAAGGAAACATGCTAAGGGTGGTGATTGATCCACACAGCAAGTGGCCTGAGGTCTTTGTGATGGAAGACACTACTGCTGAGGAGACTTTTAGCACACTGCCCACCTGGGACTCCCTCAGCATATGGTGTCTGACAACGAACCACAGTTCACGTCAGAAGCTTTTCGGAAATTTACAACTGCTAATGGTGTTAAGTATGTTATGAGTGCACCCTACCACCCGTGCAACCAATGGTCATGCGCAAAAATTGGTGCAGAGTTTCAAGAAAGGAGTAAAGGCTGACGAGACTGGAAGAACTCTGCAACACAAGCTTGATACGTTCCTGTTAGCATATCAATCAGCTCCACAAGCAACAACCTCCTTCAGTCCAGCACAGCTCCTTCTGGGTTGAAATACCAAGAAAAGGTTGGATCTGAATGAGCCGGATGTAATGAGGGAGGTCAACAAAAATTGCTCCTGTCAAACAGCAGCACCTTGAAGTCTTTTGTCCCTAACCAGAACTGCAAAAATGGGTTCATGCCACAGTCATTGAGCAAACAGGTCCGTCCTGTACAGAGTCAAGGTAAATGACCACACCCGAAAGGGCCATGTAAAGCAGGTACAGAATAGCTACCTTTGCCCACCTGTAATAGAAGTGACAGATGATTGTGCTGTTCCTGAAGAACAAGTATTGCATGCCTGCTGTTGCATGCTTACTGTTGTGGAGACGGAGTGGAAGGATGGCCCTAAGAGTCAAGAACTGAGCCCACAACCAGAGTAGATAACCACCCATGCAGGTCGAGCTGTTAAACCGTGCCAGAGATTGAACGGCTATGTTTGCTACTAGAGAAAACAGTACTGTTCTTAACTGTCGTCAAAGTACCCTTACCAAAAAATCTATGGGAATGGTATGGCAAAGCCTGGACCATACATAGCCCATATCTGGGAATGGCATGGGAAGACAAGTGATGATATGGAAATGATGTGGGGCCTAATTTTAGAATCTGTATGCTATGGGAAATCTATGGAAAGAGGTATAGCTCCATTTGTTCCCGAACTTTATTTTATTTATTTCAATTTATCGTTCGTTTGTTATTTTGCATTTCTGTTACTGTTACTGTTAGAGCTCAGCTGTTGGTCATGTGATCGGTTGTCCACATTTAGGTTGCACAAGGGGCCTCGTTTTGACAGATCAAAAGTTGTGAATCACAATCTTGATTGATTTTTACTTTTCCAGATTAATTTGTACACTGCAGCAACAATTGGAGAAAATTAAAGTAGAAAAAGCGTAAATCTATATTACCACGTACCTGAGTTAAAAACGTTTTCAGTGCATTGTAAGCATGTTCTGCTCCTTCCTCTGATGTTTCATAGTTGTCAAACAACTGTGGAAAAAGGAAACAAGCAGTATTTTGTACCCCACCTGTAACTCAAGGAATGCACTTTCATGAAGTTTATCAAAATTGAGGTGACACATGCTTGGTTTTAATTAACTACCACCTTTGGACAGCTCGGCCCTGTTGCAGCAATCATGATCACCAACACTAGGTTATGTTCTTTCCTCTTAAGAATAGTCACTTAGAGACTAAAATGCAATGCCATGTTTTCCTACATGTATCTGAGCCTTAACCCTAGTTATAGAAGTTGGGACACACAAGAACTCTGACCAGGGTAAAAGTTGAACTTACAACTTTCATATTAGATCACCATTACTCTATTGACTGAGCTAGAAAGCAAGACAGGAGCAGGGTGTGGGCATCATGTAGACGTTGAGTTACAGGAAAATTGATCATGAATCATGAGCAACTTTAAACAACATATAGCACTCATTTCTTTCATCTTAATCTATGCATTATTTCCAGGGCAAGCTCAAGTTACTGATATGCTTATTTACAGTACATATCAAGACTTAATAAATCAGGGAAAGTTCCACCATCTAGCCTTAA
>BLAZ01001381.1:3037904-3042904 GCA_014633955.1 Acropora tenuis
CCCATGTCTCCACTGTTCACTACAGTGACGGTCATTTGTTGTGGTGTACACAAATTGTCCAGGTGCCAGCTGGGATAACTCTCAGGTAGCAGTTTTGTCATAGTGAGCTTTGGCTTCGCCTACCCAGACTGGCACAACAATGACCCAGATATTGGCAAGTTAGACTTTGTTCATCGGCAAAGAAACCATTGTGCTGGGGAGTAAGTCATACCCTAAGGCGGAGTGTTCCTATGGTCCAACAGACCAGTCACACGGTCTGATTTTTTTAACATCTTCTTGGCTTTCTTAATGCCAGCTTCAGCTTTACCGGTAGAACCAGCATAATATAGCAACCTGGTAATCAACTTGAAACCACAGGTCTTGCAAAAATTCAAAAATTCCTGAGATGTATCCTGAGGTCCATTGTCTGACAAAAACGTATCTGGTATACCATAACAGGCAAAGGGTGCCTTTGTTACAGTAACAAACTGTAACAGAATACCAATGCCCACCCTGCTTGAATAGGTCCTGTGAGATGAATTTCCATGGACCTTGTGGAATTTCATGAGACAAAATCGGTTCCCTTGGGAGTGCTGACCCATAGCTTGCACACAGTGAACATCTGGCACTCTCTTGAAGGATTACAGCCTGCATTCCAGGCCAATACATTACTTCTTGAGCCCAGCGAATCACGCTTTCACTGCCCTGATGGCCCTGATGGTGGAGTTTTTTCAGAAAATAGGCTGTAGCTTCAAAGGAATGAGGACTTTGTGTGACTTGTACAATACATCACAGTATCCCGCTAGTTCATCCCTTAATGGATAGTTATGGCAAAGTGCTGTGGGCACCCGTGATTTGTCAGAGGGCCATCCATGAGCCACGAATGCACACAGAACTGATAGTGTAGGATCTGCTTCAGTTTCAGCTTTAATTTCCTCCAGGGTGCTGGGATACATATTAGGGGAGTCGAGTTCCATGGTCTCTAGTTCTACCCGGAGCATATCTAGTGCATCCTCTGAGTCACACTGGAACACCTCTCCTTGCGGGTCTGAGGGTGTAGAGAGGTTCAAGGCGGCCCTTGACAGTGTATCGGCCAAGTACATGTACTTGCCTTTCTTGTAAACTACCGTGAACTTGAACGGCTGTAGCTGAAGCATCGTATGTTGAAGGCGTCCGAGGGCCTTACTCAGGGTTTTTTTGAAGATTGTTTCAAACAGCTGGTGGTCAGAATGAACTAGTTTACCATTAAGATACCGGTAGAACTTAGCACAGGCTACTTTGATGGCCAGAAATTCCTTTTCAATAGCTGCATATTTGACTTCAGTTGCTGACAGTGTTGAAATTGTAAAAGCCACAGGTTGACCATCTTGCAGCAAGGCACCCCCAAGGCCTGTGTCACTGGCATCCACTTGTAACACACACAGCTTGTTCACATCAAAGAACTTCAACATCGCTGTCTTTACAATTAAGCCTTGTCATGCTGGGGGGACCATGACCACACTGAATTCCCATGACTCAGCTCAGTGAGTGGCTTTACAATTATTTCTGCAAGGTTTGGGATGAAGCGTGACAAATAATTGCACATGTCCAGGAACCGCTGAAGCCCTTTCACAGCATGCAGTGGGGTCATGTCCTTAATGGCCTGGACTCGATCTGGATGTGGGGTGATGTCACTACTGCTAAGGAGATGGCCCATCCAGATCACTTGCTTCACTATGAACTTTTTCTTGGGGTTTAACTTGAGATTCACTTCTTGGCACCACGACATTAAGTTCCACAAGTTAATATCATGATCCTTCTCAGCCTCCTCAATCTCCACTCCCAAAGACTAATTTGCATTGGCCTTGTTCAAAACAGCAGCCAATCCTTCCAGTGCTTCATGCTGTCTAAGCTGGTATTCCTCTGATCCTAAACTGACCCTGAATGGCATACGCAACCAACGGTAGGGACCAATAATTGGAGTATGCATGGGCGTTACGAATGAGGGACTGTCATCTAACTCAATGTCTGTGAACCCCTTGTACACATCCACATAAGAAAAAATTTTGGCATTGTTCAACTTAGGCAGTAACTCATCAACTGTAGGAATGGGATACTTTGGGACTTCTATGGCTTTATTGATTCTATTGGCTTTATTTGGCTGGGTTCAATGCAGACACGTATGCCTCCATCAGGTTTCTCTCTACAGACGCTGCTGGAGATCCATGCGGTTGGCTCAGTGACCTTTTTGAGGATACCCTCTTTTTCAAGGCCACAAACTGCGTCAGATGCTTTTGCTTCTTTTGCTACAGTGCACCAATGTGGATGAGCTTGGATTGGAGTCACATTAGGGTTCATGCTGATGTGTAGGGGAGGTCCCAAAGTTCCTAACCCTGAATGGACATCTTTAAAGACACCCATGAAAATAACTTTAGTCAGTTTTCTCCAAGGAAAAGGTTAATGGGACACACCCACCTCACTAACCACAAGCCTGCAAATTAGCGCCGGACATCGGACATTTGTCCAGCAAATTTAAGGGTTTTGACTGGCGAATACTGAGTCTGACCGGACATGTCGACTGGGCTCTTCCGTTATGACGCGAAATAAAAGAATATATTTTCACTTAAGAAAGACAAACGTTATGTCCGACCAAACGGGCTGCATGTCAGGTCAAACCTTGTCCCTGGCCTGACATATGACAGGCTTATAGGAAAAAAGTTGTTTGCAGGCTTGAACCATGCTCCCATTTCAGCTAACTTTTCCTTCATTGGTTACTGCACTACGAACTACACCAATATCCTCACATGTATCAAGTATCAGAGAGGGGCTTGTGGTTTCCTCACTCAGATTAAGGTCTTCTGTTGCACTACCATTCAGTGAGGCAGACCTGACTTCCTCATCAGGAGTTCCACTTTCTTCCTCTTTTTTTCACTTCCTTCTTTGCCACATTTTCTGCACTTATACTTAAGGAGAAATGCACAACGATTTTCTTTTCGGTGACTCGGTCTTGCCTGACAGTAGCTACACTGGGACTGTTTCCTAGATGACTCTTTGCCATTGCTTTGGCTTTTAGAGCGAGTGCTGTTTCGCTTTGACTGGGGTGCTTCAAGTTGACCTTGGTCCAATTGACCTGCTCTTGCTTGATCTCTTGATTACAATGTTACCATCCTTGTCACGATGACCATTAGTGTTCAACTTTTCGTGCAAAGTTTCGTCTATCAAGCCAGCAATAAAACGATTGCAGCATGCTTATTTTCAAAATTCCCATATTCAAAATTTTTAGCTTGCTCCACCGCTCGACATTCTCACGCATCAATGGATTCTCCTTCAGACTGAAACATGCGTCCCATTTTCGTTGGCTCAGTTTGAACACTGACACTTCCTCCAAATTGCACGAGGGCTTCAATAACTTTCACCAGGTCACTCTTATCTTCATCAGACAGTCCTAGCATTTTGTGAATCAATCTCTTCATCTTCGAAGGCAGAGTTACTTGCAGTGTTGACATGCAAAGGTTTTGTTTCATCCATTGTTTTTTCCACACCTCGCTTTGACATCAATCTTTCCGCTGGAACCATCCTAAAACCGTACAATAGTCAATGTAATCCAAGATGAAACAGTCTAGAGCTTCTCACGCATCTTTGAGGGACAGGAAAACCGACTGGAGTGTTCGCCATGATTAAACCAAACACAAACAGTGAAACAGTTTGTATGGGCACCAGCTTGACAACAAGGGGTAATAGAACCCAGTAAATAGCCTTGGAGAGCCCAGGTAGTCGTCATCAAGGATGAAAATCACAAAAGGAGGCTTGCCATAGACTACTCACAAATGATTAACAGATTCTTGTCAATGACATTGCTAAATACTGTGTTTTCAGCACCACAGACAAGCCTATCATCAGGGTCCACTCCAGGAAGAGGATAAACCATACACAGCCGTTGAAGCCAGGAACAATCTCTACCAGTTTACATGCCTCCCCTTTGGCATTACGGTGGAACAGAATCTCCTCAAGGCTGTATTTTGTTACCTTGACGACATCACTATCTGTGGAAGAGACCAGATTTTACAATGGGGTAGTTTAGAAAGCGGTTGAGATGTCCTTGAAGTCCTAGAAACTGCCTGCTAAATACTCGCAAGATATTCTTGCAGATGCAATTTACTCTATCTGGTCTCTACTATGTACAGCATCCAACGAGACTCAGCACAAGTGCTTGTTTGGATTTCCATGGCGATCCTCTTCAGGTGCATCCATTCCTACATGGATGGCAACACATGGTTCAGTTCTTTTCAAGGGCTGTGTTCGCTAAGGCAAGACCGACCCAATAGTTGACAAGTGGAGCCAATCCAAGCCAATCCTCATTATGTATACGTACGGTCTCCAGATGCTCGGGAGACAACTGCGTTTGCTCAGCAGCTTGTGCCTGAACTCACACCAAAGTCGCCCCAAATTCAAAGAGAGTGAAAGGAACAAGTCTCCGTGACAATGAGCGTTCCACCAAAAGGACCAAGCAGAGCCTCACCTTTCCTCATCACAGCCATAACACTCTAAGGACATACTGTCTACAGTCCAACAGTTTACCACTGTTCAACAGCATGTTTTGCAACATACTGAGTGGTCCAGACACGCGGTGGGTAGACTTGATGCTTAATGGAAGGGGCGAATGTCATAATAAATGACCGACTTTAACGTTATAACATTTTATAACCATAAAAGAGAGTTCGTCATGAGCTTACTCCCAGCTGCAGTTCCACTTTAACCACTGTCCTATTAAATGACTGACTTTAACATCAGAACGTTTTACTATAACTATATTGTTATGTTACTATGGGTCACTGGTAGCTTGCAAGCCTTCATGTGGTGAGCGGTTTGACACTTATGGGGGCCATTTTGTTGTTAGTTTACGCTAAGATTTGTGTTGATTAAAACCTAATTTCAAGGTTTACTCCCTTGTTTACTTTTGTCGCAACCACGTAATTTTAACAGCAGTGACAAATTTTACTATCGGTTGGAATTAACACTGAATTCAATAAATCATTCTCGTA
>BLAZ01001381.1:3057904-3062904 GCA_014633955.1 Acropora tenuis
CCCCCTTAGCAGAAGGGAGCCTCATGGCCTTCTCTACCTCCAACAGCCACTTGTAAAAGAAAACTTTATGAACCCCCCAGTAAGAAAACCACAACAACAATTCTTTGAGACATCACATTGGAGGATATCTAACCCACACAACAACAGAGCTTAAAATAATCAAATATGTTTATTTACTCTCTCTGCCCATCTTGGAGGACTGCTTGTTTTTGTCAGAATCTTTTTTGTGAAAAGTTTGTTGCCAACAAAATATCTGAAATAAAGACGAGTTAAATATGAAAGCAAACATTTTCTTGGTTTAATATTTAATGACTACTTTTAATAGGTCTAATAATAACGCAGACTTTAAATGCAACAATGATTTTTTGCTCAAAATTTTCTTTCCAAAAATTACAAAAGTATACCGAGGGATTTCATTTGAGACTGGAGGTTTTAGGCTTTGTCCAATTTGAACAGTCTTGTGATTCAATGTCATAAATTTGCATCCACCTCAACGTGTTCAAACACTTTGTTTAAAGACCTTTGCTGTTTCTTCCGGCAGCATTGTGATAAATTGAAGAATAGACTGTTCAAGTAAGGCCTTGAGCTGCTGTTTAATCTATCTTATGCTGATCTACGGCATCATCAGGGAATCAAGTGATGGCATGAATAAAGACACCTTTGATTGGCAAAGGCTTGAAAAAAAAGTTTTGAATAACACCTCAAGACCTCAATTGAACAGTTTAAACTTGGTTTAAAATATTGTGCACTTGATATTAGATTCCCAGGAAAATACCTCTGCCAAGATCCAAAGTAATTTGATCTGTACTGACACAACCCTATTCCATAACTCACACTGTGGTGTAAAAACATGTAATTCAAATAAATTCCTGGCCTGCAGTCCTTAGACTGACAAGGTCAAAATTTAGGATTATAATCACCATCAGTGACTTACAAAAATAGTAAAAATTCTTCTAATAAGATCCATTTTATAACTAATAATACATAATAAATGAAATTGCAAAATGCCATGTTCAGAACAAAACATAAAATAATAAATATAGAAATAGTCGATTTCCAGTCCTTTTAGGAAAAATGAAAAGAAATTTTGAGGTTCCAAAGTAGTAAAAATTATTGTTATAAGATCCATTTTTTTACGTTCTAATAGATGAAATCGAGAAAATTTTGTTTAGAAAAAATCATAAAACAGCAAATATAGAAATGGCCAATTCCCAAAACAATAAACTGAGTCTCCTTTTAAAAAAAAAAAGTTAAAAGAGATTTTCAGGTACCGAATTAGTAAACGTTCAACTTTGTACTCGGTCAATATTACATAAATTCACATTGAACAAATGTTGAGGCACAGCAAAGCAAACATATTTGTTTGCCGATTGCTAGTAAGAAAGATATCGCAGCCTTCGCTAAAAATGCATTGTTCGCTGTAGAAAATACCTTCATCTGTGAGCATTTTAGCAAAAAAAAAGCAAGTCGGTGTATCATTAATTTTCCAATTGTCTCACGTCACCTATGAGTGCAAATCAATATTTTACTCCAGTACGCAACGCACTGCCCGCCAGTTTTGTCATTCGAAAATTGACATCTACGACTGCAAGATTTAACTTGGTGTCAGGAAAATTAGTTCCTCCAATCTTCTGTCTTTAATAACCCAATGAAGTGAATTTGTATGCAATTAAAATTAGTACAAATTGTACCTGTCTACAACATCTTCAGTAAGCACGTGCCTGCTAAATGGGTTCGGATATCTCCTCCAAAAAGCGCTCGTGACCTGATCCCAGTTGAATCTAGGAACAGAATTTTATATTTAGAAGATAAATCCTTCAGCTAAATTCAAATTTCAATTGTTTAAAGGCCAAATTACTCACTTTAGTATGCAGTTTGTACAGTAAAACTTCATCTCCAAATTTTGTAAACATATGTTGAAATGCGTGAGTCCAGTTTTCGCTCGGTCAGGAACAGCCGTGAAAAAGAACCAGTACAAAAAAGCGTTACGTCATTAATCCACAGGTGTACCAAATTCAAACAGACGCGATTCGTTTGGAAATAAACGTGACTTCCGTTGAGAGGGGCAAAGCGAAATGTAGTTTCAAACAAGGTAGAGCGAATGACGAAGGGCTAACGTGTAAATGGTCAGCTTTGACTTCGTTATCAACTACTCTGATACCACAATTTTCAAATTGAGTGAGGTCTCGTCATCACGTCAAAACCGAAACTTGCCGAGACGGTTTTTTCCGCCTCGGCAAGTGTCGGCTATCCATGACTGAATGACATCTGCCTGCGTACTGATGGTTGAAAGCAGACTTTTAGACCTAGGGAATCTGCGTATGTGCAAACGACGTGTCAACCTTAAATTAACAAAGAAATCTTCGAAATTTCTAGCTGAGCAATTTTAGACACTACACTTGTTTTACCATGCAAAATTATGAATTTACAATTTTCCTCTCATTTAAAAATCGTCTGTCTTCAAATGGTTCCAAAGTGCCTTTAAGTGGCCATTTTTGCCACTAGTCAAAGCCTTGTCATTTTTCGAACATTAGGTGTTTTTTTCGCCGCTTTGTACATAGAATAAGTCTACCCCATTAATTGAATTGGTAAATCAATTTGTAAAAAACCTAGAACGCTCATTTCCCAGTTGCACAACTTGGCCTCCATTTTGCTCATTAACCAAGTTCTATTCAGGTGTCAAAACATTCAAGGACAATTTTTGCTATTGTTCTTATTCATTTTGCTCTCGAAAATTGTTAAAAATATAAAGCAACATTTCTACTCTTCGATAAGTGAGTTTTTTTTCGTGGAAAATGGTTTTGTTCTCCAATATCAAAGGATGTGCCTGTCCTGCAACAGAACATACGTAGCGACAAATCGAAGCGTGCGTAGAATGTAGCTTTTTGTTAAAATAGCAGTGAAAATACATCTTAGTCTTCCTCATGGCTTTACGTTTTATTTAACACAGTTAAAATGATTTAGTCCATTTTGAACTCGTTTCAAATACTCTAATGATAAATCTTTCAATTCCATTGTACTTTCTCTTTAAATTTTATACAACAATTATTATAACTATATAACATGGATGCATAGTAGTTGCTCCTGGCTGAGATTGTTTATTTCTTATGGGGCCATTCCTTGCGTGACAAACTAACGCTCATGCAGCGAGTTGTAACAAAAGCACTGGGAATGAAAATCCAATTTAAGCTTGGTATGACTTTATATAAAGTAACACGAGCTGTCGCTAAAGGGAAAACGGTTCAGGTGGGTTCCAAACTGGATAGAACATCGGTTCCTTGGTCAGGAGAAGTTCAACAACTGTCCTGCAAGACAAAGAAAAGGTATCCAAGTTAATAATAAAAAAAATTTGACTCTTGTCAGGATTTCTCGGATTTTTGAGACATGTCTCGGATATGACTCAATTTGGTCCATGTAGAGCTCACGAAGTGTCCCTCAGCCTTCTCGATATTTTCACTAACACCTCTGGCGAGAAATACGAACAAAGCAGGGAAAGTAACAAACACAAACCCAGCTTAGAAAAGTAAAAAACACGAAATTCGACTCTAACATTAATAAGAAAGATGATTCAAGCTTTGACTTAACGGGACACACCTACATCTGCTTTATTACTTCACAAAGCCTTACAGCATACACGCGAAAGATCATACGCCCACAACAAGGCCAGACCACAAAACCGGCAAGTCCGTGCCCTACTCTTTTCGAACAGTGCGTGGGTTCTTTTACGTCCCGCAGAATTGTAAACAAACAATGATCTGATTGGTTGAATGAGGAAAAATAATCGTGCTGCACGTGCGGCACGCACTTGAGTCCAAATCTTTGACGTAGTCTGCTAAATGGCAATGTGAAATTTCCAAATTTAAGGTTTTAATGACAACATGAACACACAACGGCAAATTTTTCATTCTCTATATTTACTTCAACGGCGCTTCTACCAGTCCATTTGCTGTATGTTCAGTCAAAAATAAGGGATGCGAGGAAGAAGCAATAATAAAAAAAATAGTCACCATTTCCCAAATGTTTATTTTCAAGTGACGTTTTCGGTTGCCGTCGCCACTTCAGTTCCCATTGTAGAATCCACGGTTTTATCATTCTTGTACGAGAAGACTAGAAATTTCTACCAGATGTATCAAAGGCAGCACTTTCCGTTACACCCTGCGTATTGGTCGGGCCAGGGTTCGAACTCACGACCACCCGCACGGAGGTCCGAAACACAATCACCTGAGCTAACCGGTCGGACTTACCAAGATTGTTGAAAATTTGGCCTATATATAATTACGTGCTTCACTAGTTTCTTAACAAACCTTGCACCATAAACAAAAAGAACGAAGGCACTGAAGATGGAAGCCGATGCGTCTAGGAACCAAACATTGGGATTTTCTTGGGAAATAAGATCACTGATAGCCATTATAAACGCTATGACTGCCTCTACCGTGGAGTTGAAACCTGAGGAAAGAAAAGCGAAAACACGATTTCAAGGGAAGGTGAAATTTTCTCGTCGTGTGAAAGGAGTTAAATGTGAGGCCCCGTCCACACGAAGACGATTGTAAACGCAAACGACAGTAACGCTAACTTTTTTATGTGTTTAGGCCTTCCGTCCACACGAAGACGATGAAAACACGAAAACGCACTCCAAAATAGATCAATTTGAAAATGCTACGTAAACGATGATCGTCTTCGTGTGGACGGAGATAAAAATATGCGTTTACTATCGTTTGCGTTTACAATCGTCTTCGTGTGGACGTAGCCTGAGTATTTAACTTAATAAAGATAATGGGCTTATCAAAAAAAGAAAAACGTAATTATTAAGTGCCCCGCTCTGGGACTTTTTGTCCTACAAATCATATCAAGGACAATACTGGTACTTCAAACGCAAAAACTCTTATCACTTCTGAGGTATCACTTGCAGGACAAGAAGCAAAACTGAGCAAAGATCCATGTATGCAAAAAATGTTTTAGAAAAAATGTCACCAAAAGGAAAGGATTCCTATTTTTCTGGT
>BLAZ01001381.1:3073578-3076078 GCA_014633955.1 Acropora tenuis
TGCTAATTAAAAATATCTAGATATATCACAGGAAGAAATTTGATTTGAAGAAAATAAGAGGTAGCAAGTGCCGTGACCAGGATTCGAACCTGGGTTTCTGCGGCCACAACGCAGGGTCCTAACCACTAGACGATCGCGGCTGCCTTGGTGTCAATTAAAAATGTCTGGATATATCAGAGGAAGAACTTTGATTCGAAGAAAATAAAAGTAAACAAGTGCCGTGACCAGGATTCGAACCTGGGTTTCTGCGGCCACAACGCAGGGTCCTGACCACTAGACGATCGCGGCTGCCGTGGTGCTAATTAAAAATATCTAGATATATTACAGGAAGAAATTTGATTTGAAGAAAATAAGAGGTAGCAAGTGCCGTGACCAGGATTCGAACCTGGGTTTCTGCGGCCACAACGCAGGGTCCTAACCACTAGACGATCGCGGCTGCTGTGGTATTAATTAAAAATGTCTGGATATATCAGAGAAAGAACTTTGATTCGAAGAAAATAAAAGGAAACAAGTGCTGTGACCAGGATTCGAACCTGGGTTTCTGCGGCCACAACGCAGGGTCCTAACCACTAGACGATCACGGCTGCCGTGGCGTCATTTAAAAATATCTGGATATATGAGAGGAAGAAGTTTGATTCGAAGAAAATAAACATTCCCCTAGCAGGATTCAACAACGCAAGATCCTCACCATTAGACTCTCACGGATTCAATTGAATTTTCATGGCAACTTTCAATGAGCGAACTTCACATGTGCCGAATCTAATGCAAATGAGCGAAAACAATAGATTTTTCTTATTTGCATTAGATTCGGCACATGTAAAGTTCGACGTTTAAAACGGGCCTTATATTAGTACGAAAAAGGAATTCTCATTTTGGTGTTTTTCGTTCAGGTTCCTCTTATAATCTCAAATTTTGAAATTCCACGTTTCTATTTGGCAGACAAACGCAGCACGCGTTGCTTTTCGACATTGCGTATATCTCCGTGGCTCAGGTGATAATGAAAGGAAGCGCAAGAAACTTTAGCGGACTACATAAGAAGAAAAACTCCTTTGTTTATTCGCTTCTTGATACAGGAAATTACAGAAGTGCTACTTCGTGTTTTGAAATATTGAAATGTGGTATCCTATCTTGCTTTTTGAAAAAACTGAAGGCTATTAGTTTTAACTTGTGCAAGAGACGAGGCCGATAAGATGCACTTATTGAATGTGTTTGGAACGACATGACATATCGCCGACAAGGTGAAACGAGAACAACTTAATGCCGTTTGAAAAAAAAGTAACGGAAGAATTCATTTTTCAACTGTTTGTTCAGTGGACATCGCTCACAATAGAACAGACATGTTAATAGCAGAAAGAGACAAATGTCGTTGGCACATTGGCAAGATGCCTTGTTTTCTTGAAATTGTGGCCCAACCTTCGATTCAGGCCGAATTTGATGCCCTACGGGTGTCGTTTGTTGTATAATTTTCTGTTCTGTGAGAGGTTTACATTTGCATGCGAATTACGCTTTCCCAGTTCTCTAGTATAATAAACAATCTTTGTAAAACGAAAACAGGTTAACAATCTAAATCATTCGGAAAGGAACGAAGACTGACCTTCCGGAATGGCGCATCGATTTGTTTGTCGTTGTCGCTCAAAGTCAAAAAGTCGGGAGATATTTACATGTTGAATCCATTCGCTTAGCCGTTGATTTGAGTTGTTTTCATGAAATTCCATGCTCCACTAGTTCCGTATCGCTTTAACTGCTCAATGCTTTGACAATGGACGTAGTAGATTAACGCATGCCCATCTGACAAACTCTTTGTGACACTGACGTGTTCATTTGTCACTTGAAGCTTTCCAAAGCAGATGCGCTTTTGGCGAGTTTTGAAAGCAACTATCAGTTACGAGCAGGTGTAAAAGTGCATACAAGAAGTTAGTAGCTTACATTCTAATTTTAGGATCTCCCTACGGCAATCAATTTTAGGATCTCCCTAGGGCAATCACAAATCCCTTTACTTATTATCGAAATCGCTGTCTTATTTTTTGGCTAACAACTCCCCATTCGTTATAAAATCTTGCTTGTTGAAATGCAAATTTCTGTAGTTCGTGCGCAGATTCGATGGAAAGTAAGCAATGAATTTCAAATAAAAAGCATTTAAGTGGCTTTTACTTTGTCTCATTTGCTTTTAATTCACCAGCTTGCATCATTTTAACTAAGCCGTTTTCTTGATAGGCTCATTTTCTTTGGGAAAGAAATGAGAAATTGATAAGGCTGACTAAAGAAAGATCTTCGAATGAGTATAATTAATTATACAGGACTTTGTGATCTGGCGAGATTTATTTCGCACTTGATTTATTTATTACTTAAACCGACCATCACGATTTCGCAACCACGACAACGATGAAATTCTGTCTTGTATTTGAGACTAATTGATCCAATTTTTGGGTGAACTTGATGGGAGCCTAATGTAATTAATTGCAAAAAATAATACAGATATTTGTTTTATTCTAAACTTGTC
>BLAZ01001381.1:3083578-3088349 GCA_014633955.1 Acropora tenuis
AGCTTCTAGAACTCCCAACCAACAGACTAATTTGCGTATGTGTCACAAGATGTCGTTATGGTTTGTGTCAAGGAGACACTTCTCTGACGCCTACACAATGAGGAACTGCAAAATGTAAGCTTCATCGGACAATCTTTTTTATATTCGCACTGGCTCAATGGCGGCGCAGAAATTCACACAAGAAAACCTTAAAAGTTTGTAGATTTAAATAAAGATCCCCAAAGTAATTGTAACAAAGATAAGTTGCGTAGTCTCTATCTAAAACAACGCAATTTGTTGTATTACACTTCGTAGAACCGAGTGTAAATTATTTAATAAATAAGGCATTCAAGAGAAACTGAGATACGTTCAACGAGTTATAAACGGATAAAAGCATCTCTCTCGGCAATACTTTGTTTAGGATGTACATGTCATTTTTTTCAGTTGCTTATGAACTAGAGAACTAGTTTACAACGAATCCAGTAAAATCAAGCAAGTAATACAGTGAACATATTTGGCTCGGGGTACACGTGTTTCTAAAACTTATCCCCAAGAAATCTTTTACGAAATCAATAAACTAATTAAGCGCCTCTTTCAAGAGAAACATGAACGAAAAAGTCGAATGCGTGAACAAACGTATGGAAAAGAATGCCATTATGGACGAAGCAATATGATGCATAAACATGCCTGCTGGCATAACCTCAACAAACAATGAATATAATAGCAGAACAAAGCATAATAAGTTATTTCTGCAGTTTTGAGCCTTAAATATCTCCTA
Source organism: Acropora tenuis (assembly GCA_014633955.1). NCBI lineage: Eukaryota > Metazoa > Cnidaria > Anthozoa > Scleractinia > Acroporidae > Acropora > Acropora tenuis. The sequence goes on from BLAZ01001381.1 coordinate 3,084,336, forward strand.
AAAGTGGGCAATTTTAGTATTTTTCCACTTTTTCTTTTTTTACAAAGAATATAGGTCTCTGTTGACTTTTGCTGGTGGAAAAATTTGGCCAGTATTTTGCTAATCATGATAATCAAGCCCTAAAGTCTTAAAATTTCACAATAAATCAATTTCAAGACGCCTTCTAGAAACAAACTCGTGTGTTTATGAGTTGAAATGCAAATAATGACACCAGAGTTCTCGCGCTCAACCAATTGCAATCGACGATGACCTATCCGCCCACGTCAGGGGCCCGTTTCTCGAAAGTCCCGAAAACGTTTCGGGCCCGAAAAGCCATTCGCAAAACTCCGAACTACTAATTCTGTAAAGCTGTTGTAAAGGGAATAAAAATGAAAATAACTGCAAAGTTTCGTGCCTCGAGACGCCTTAGTTTTGAAGATACAACGAGAATTATGTCACCCGAAATAAGCCCGAAAAGTTTCGGGACTTTCGAGAAACGGGCTCCAGGACTTAAATCTAGCAATTCCGGTGTTTAAAACTGGTTTGCAATGTTGGCATAAATTCAGATGAAGTACAGTCTTCCGGTGGCTCATGATAAAACAACTATGCACATATTAAAATTTCTAAAATATATGTAAAATCAAAAAAGAAATAAATATATCTATTTGAATTCTTCTTCAAGGTCCCCAGCTTTGGTCGATGCGGGTAGAAAATGTCCCAGCAGTCTGTAGAAAGAAATAAAAAGAATGGGTACTTTGTCAGAAATGTTGCCGTAATTTTTATGATTCGCTGCCTGATTCTAAGTTTTTTCGCGAAATATCGACTAACTAGTTCTCGAAGTTTGAAGCGTGTGATCCACGCAATCAAACTGCAGTAGCGTGCGAGGATCACACATTAAAACCCTCACTTCAAATACATGACTTTCATGTATCAACATCATATAATGATAAATCTAACTCGTTCTAGCGGCCGAGATGCAAAATTGATAAAATGACAGAAGAAGTTTATGACAACTTTCTAAATAGCCTCCAAGTAGTCTGCAAATCTCGGGGAGCTCCTGTTGTACAATGCCAACAAAATGGGATATCAATCACAAAATGATCACATCGGCTCAAATATTCAAATGCTTATTTGCCAGTGACGTTTTCTTTGCATGTGTCGTCACTGCTAAAGCTGCCTCCTAGTAAAAGGTCAAAAACGACACTTGACGACAGCGAGCGCTGCGACAATACCCTTGTATAGTCGAATTAGAATAGGGTCCAGACTATTCGGCGCGCCTTCCAGTCGTTACCTGACGCTCTAGTAAATCTCTCGTAAGAGCAGTTTTCAAATGACTGTCAAAAGTAATCACGACATTGCGATTGCTCCGTTTAGTGATTGGCTTAGAAAATTTCGCGTCAGTTTTTCAACCAATCAAAACAAAGCCAAAACCAATCACCCCTTGTACGCGCGATTTTTCCAGCGCTTCCAGCAAGTTCCTGGTTATAGTTTTGAATTCTGATTGGTTCACCTCGCTGTTAGCTCCTTTTGTGATTGGCCGGAGTAATCACTTTGGTATTTGTTCTTCGACAGTCATTCGAAAACCGCTCTATTCAACAAAAACCGACAGCTCTACAAACCTAATTCCATAGACAAACAACCCAATTGCTATACAAAGAGCCACCGCGGCATCGAGATACCAGATATGTCTGTTAGCCTGATAAACCACTGTGCTGATAATCATTCCCAAGGAAATTCCAGCGCCCGATGTGGAGTTGAAAGCTTGGAAGGAACATAAAAATTAATTCTAATTAGCATCACTTTATTCGGTACTGATTGTGGCGCATTTTACGGGCTAGAAGTCTTGTATGCTTTCTGCAAGCGTTTTTCAATTTTCATTCACTTCACAGCCGTTCTGGTCCTACCAGTAAGGAGCTCAGGGCAGCAGAATGACGAAAAAATGTGGCGCGAAACTGTGCATTCCCAATCTTAAACGACATTTTTTCGTCATTCTGCCGTCCTGTTGCGTAAACTCCCTAGTGACGTGTCATTATGTGGTGAACTTACGTGAACGACGTGAGAACTGGACGACAAATGTTCAATTTTGTCTTCTTACCTTTGAAGCACTGGCTCCAATTTAATTCCACCACAGTTAAAACACATTTTGTAAGCATAATGACTTGGAATAAGCGAGAAATTTTGAAGCCACGTTCTAGCTCTCGTCCGCGTCGTCTCTCTTTGAGCTCCGCCACACATTTGAAAACTTAAACAATGAACGCCTCGCACAAGTGCTTTTCATTTTTGTATCTTTTTGCGTTAGACAGAACGCACACCATTCACATCGTTCTTCAGTCCCGCAGGTTTTGCGATGTCCCACGGGTACTGATCGCGTATGCCAGGTCATTTCAGGTTTTGGCCGCCATCTTGGAATGACTGACATATATGGCCTCGATCTCACACAAGTATCGACCCGATGCCAGAAAAGATGAATTCAGACTCAAGCTGCTTTATTGTTTCGTTGTGAATATTTCAAAAGTACGAGGTCATGACCACGTCTCTATTAGGTGGTCGGCCGAAAAAAACACGCAAATACCACTTTTAAAGCAACAAAACACATCGAACACACCTTTCTAATCTCTGATTACCTTCTCGCTGACGAGAATGATCGCAGCACAAACAGTGCCATTCTTGCTTGAACCACTTACCATCTGTGCGAAGAGATTCACTTTGAAGCTTTTCAGCAATGGAAAATTTCATCCACGCTAGACAGGAGTACACAATTAAACTGACACCAGAAATTGCCTCAATGCCGACAAACTGAAAAAAAAGACAACAGTTATGACAATAAAAACCATATTTATTATCACGTACGGGGCAAAATTACTGAGTGCTAATCGGCTGAGACAGATGACAAATTTCTAAAATGTGATTGGCTAAGGCCAGTAGTATTTAAGCCGAATTTGAAACACTTACATGCTAAAATTACGCCAGCTAAAGAGTGCGCCGCTGCGGCTCGTGATATTTTGGTGAATTATGAAATATCACAAGCGGTATTTATTCCAAATACCCCTAGAAACCGTGCTATTTCCTATACTAATAATAACAGTAGTAATAGTAGTAACAATGATATTAATCATAATAATAAAAATAATATGATTAATAATGATGACAGGGCTTTTTTCATCATTCAGTACTGTAAGTTTTCATGTCTCAGAAATTAACTTCCTCACAAACAGTTGCTTACCCTAAGTGTTATGGAAAAGGTTTGCCACAGACTCTTGATAGTTGGCAAGTATCAAGAGTCCGTGGCAAACCTTTTCCATAACACTTATGATATTTCCTGACTACACATTTTCCATTTTTAAGTTGCTTACCCTAATGGCATGTTTTTCCACAACCAAAGACCTGATGGCTCGTATAAATATTCCACTTGCAGATAAGACAAACAATATTGCTATTGCTATACAGGCTCTGTAATAAAAAGAAAACAAGTCGTTTGAACGACAAACAGAAAGTTTCCTGAAGAAGATTACGTAGTGAGTAATGTGAAAAACGAAAAAAAAAAAACATTCAAGCTAATCAGCTCTTTTTTGGTTTGTTTGATTTTTTTTATGAATTCTGTTATGTTCAATTTAACGCCTGTGTCGCAAATGGAGGTTGGGTGCTCGAGGATCTGGGGACTGGTACCAACAACCCAAACCCAGGTCGGTGCCACACCCCATAAGCCTGCCTACCCGCAACCCAGCCGCGAGCCCCGCCCGCCACACCAGACCCCAAATCAAGCACTGAACAGTGAGTTCAATGGAAAAATAAACTATTAAGGAGAGGCACTTACTCTCCTGAGTAGGGAGAGGAGGGAGGGGAAAAACTAGAAAGCACACGAGCACCAACACCCCGAACGCTGAGCCAAGCAAAACCACGAGGACATGCGCAGGCGCACGCATAATATGCAAAAGAGCCGCTGACCGCTAGAACTGCCCGAAGACGCCACGGAAAAAACGCCACATGGTAATACTACACTCACACGCTAAAAACGCTGCAGGCACCCCCCCCCCC
>BLAZ01001381.1:3105865-3108365 GCA_014633955.1 Acropora tenuis
ACTTCATAAAAGCGATTTTTGTTGTTTGATGCGAGTTTACCCCGCAAATTAAGCAGTCCTTCGAGTGAAGGCGCTCTTAACCTGTCCTACTGTTTGTGTAATGTTTCTGCAGTGGAAGGCCAGATTTAGCAACATGTTCGTTGGTGCATCGGGATAAACGTCGCGGGACGAGTCGTGTGACGATAAAATTCGCTCCCATAAGTGCAAAGTGTGCAGCACCAGATGAAGTCTTGAACCAATTGTCTTGCAATGGCAACGGACCATGTTGCACAATGCATGAACGAATCAAAAGGGGCGCCGATGACATAAATCTGATTCGTGACGGTAGAGTCTAGATGCCCAACGTGTTAAAGTCGCCACTGTGGGTGATTTTCTAGTCGGTGAATTGTGTGACACAGTGGCTGCCATACAATGTCTTGGAATGGCGTGTACTTCAAATTAGACTGCGTTTCAGTTCATGCAAAGGTTACAGATTTTGCATAAAGACAACCATGACGCTGTAAAATGTATCCATGGTATATTTACAATTCCTTAATTGACATTTCTAAGCAATATTCTGCTCTTGGTAAAAATTGACGAAATGCTTTATTCCTAATAAATAATAATATCCTATTTTTCACTCAAAAGTCAGAAAATCGGTGTGGAGGAATTTGGGCGAACAGTCATTTTGAATCTGTATTTTCACACTGAACAGTAGGGCGTAAGGGAAGATTGAAGGTAAAAACGTGATGTTGCGGTAAAAAAATAGGTTTTTTCATGACCCAACACAAAGTGGCAAAAAAGTATGCTGTACTCTGAATAGGTCATTTAAGAGTTGCTGTTTGCCCCAGTTCGAAAGCGAGTCTTGCTGTCGTTCCATGGACGTGAAAGTAACTAATATCTATGAAATGCAAAATGCATCCACCTCATGACAATTTCATTGCTTGCGCACCAAGATCCGCTTTCAACCAGAGGCGAAGAGCACTGGGAATGAGATCTTAGGTGATAATGAGTTGGTTGCATCATCTGTATGTTATACGCTATGAAGTGTCTCCTCTACCTAACATCGTGGGCATCCAGGAAAGCTGGTAAAAATACGTTACAAAATGTCTACCTATTTCTGAATACAAGGTACAGTCTCCACCTTGTAAAATTTGTTTCTCCATCCAGACCACGTGATTTATTTGTTCCAGGGAAAAATAAACTAAACTTGGTAACTACTTGGTGTAGGCAGGGCGCTTAAGTATGCATGAGGAGAATTATGATATAAACTCCCGAACCACTACGTGACAGCCTACACCAAGTAGTTACACCTTACGCACGTGCCAATGCACGCTTATATTCCGAAAAGTCAAAAGGAAAATTCCCAAGGGAGTATCACGAAGTCTCGACTGCGAAACCAAAAAAAGCCAAAGAGGCAAATAATACTTGTGTCTGGCTTCCAACTAAAAACGGAAAAATTAGAAAAAGTAAAATGAAATAAGATCGTAACATTACAAGACAAATATTGTATGCTCAGTAAAAAAGGTCCATTGCCATAAGGTGGCTAGAAATTTAACTGATCCTAATTTCATTTCAAGTTAAGTTAATTCCTAAAATTACCATGCCATGAAAATATTTACATTATTTCGGCAGACATTGGCCGTCTCGTAACATCAGCCAACTTGAACATAAAACGTCAGCTAGCATGATGTATATACCAACACTGGCACACCGAAACATTAAATTCATTTTTCCCAACTGAGACCGTACCAGGAAGGGGGTGGGGAGTGGGTAAGGAAAAACTACAAAAACTACTCTTGCCCCTGACATAATTTGACGTCCTCTTGTGACAGAAATACCTATGGCGGAATATGGTTTATTCTACAAATAAAGAGAAGTACTCGCCGATAAATCGATCGTCTTCATATTCCGCCATATTTATTTGTCACGAGAGGACGACGATGACGTCAGAGACGTCGGAAAAACACGATTTTCGTTCGGTTCTACTTTACTCCTTGTTATCTAATGCTAACCTCGTTATTTTTGGGACCTTAACATTTGTCAGAACTGCGTGATCCGATTGGCCAGTCCACAAATGTAACGATTCAGTGCTGGCGAACTGACAGCTGCTGCTGAGCGAACTGACAAACGTGTCTGGGCGAACTGCCTCTGCACTTAAAGGATGAATTGTTTGGTCATGTAAGGCTCTCTCAGTTCGACAGCACTGACGCGGCCATTAGAGAGTTTTAGCAGCCACGACGGCTTACGGCAGATAAAACGTCACTTAGAAATTGCGCAATGGTGACTATTTTGCTATCATTGCTTTTTGTTTGCATTCTATGTCGTTGCCAAACTACGTTAAAACTGGACTGGTGGGAGGGCCGTATAAATAAATATCAAGAATGTAAGATTTACCGCTGAGTGTTCACGCTGTTATTCAAACCTCGCCGATGCCATCGTTCTTGCTCAAACTCTCTATTTCTGAGAAGTGGTTAGCGCATTGAGCAAAGCTCTCGAACTCTACTTCTAACTAAAGTAA
>BLAZ01001381.1:3118365-3119368 GCA_014633955.1 Acropora tenuis
GGGGATTGAACGAGTAGTTTCGAGTAAGTTTCAAGCGCATGCGCTGAAAATTTTCAGTGTACGAAAGTTTCCAATGTGTTTCACTTGCAACCCTGGAAGACAACGAAAGTAGAAACGCTACAAGATAACACCACCTGAGGGGGCTCCCTTGAGGATATTAGGGTATGACCCAGACGCACATGCCATTGTTCATGACACATTATTTGCGAGTCGGCACCTGACAATTATTTGTCACGCAATGTCTTCCTAACACCCCTTGATACTTGTTCTAACAGTAGATCTCTTACAACTTACTCTACCAGTATAGTAGATCAAGACTCCTACTTTGGGGTCAAGTTCTTACCTGCTGGCCCAAGGAGATGTCTCCGACTTCAGTGTTCTTTTGAGAAGTTTCCACTGGCGATTTATGTTACTTTTGACGTGTTGTTCTTGTTCACCTATACTCTGTATGTGTGTCCGCTGTGAATCTTGAAGTTGCTTAAATGGCTCAGTGATTTGTTCGTCAAATTTTTCCTGGCTTTCCTGGTGTGCTTGTTCTTTCTTCTTTAAGCTGACGGTCAACCCAGACAAACAGTCCATCAGGAAACGACCAGAAGCCAAGGAAGACTGCGAACTGGTGACAGAACAACAAGCAAAATATTAAAAATAAAAATAGTTTGCACAAGAGCGGACCCAGTATTTCAATTTCCCCGGGACACTTCGTTTAACTTTCCTACAGGACACTCCGTGACATTTAAATCGAGTACACACGAGGCACGGTGCAAATAATCTGCATAAGTAGGTTATCAAAGGGAACATATAAGTTTTCGATGCCGTCTAGGATAAATTCGGGAAACTATCCGAGAACTCCGAACAAGGACTCAAACCTGTGACCCTCCAATATCCAGTTCGGATATCTCTAAAACTACGCTATAAGAGGCTCGTTGAAACTGTGTATTTCCGAAGGTGACCTCGGATAAGCTTGGAAAAAGTTCGACCGCTCCGAGCAAGAGTCGAAACCTAT
>BLAZ01001381.1:3156760-3159260 GCA_014633955.1 Acropora tenuis
AACAAAGGTTTTCTCCCAGCACTTTAATCTGGTTTCGAAGGTACAACTCATTTAATACCATTGAAATTTTCGTGTTTCATTTTGCCACCGACGCGTCACCGCAGTTTCGTCAAAAAGTAAGCCTTTCACTCTTTCATAGGATAGGATTACGAACAGTAAAACGACACTATTTGAGTCTCCGGTGGTTTCAGTATCTTTGCCTCTCCTTGTGAGCCGAGTTTACACCAGCGATGTTGGTGCGTGGTATACAACCACGTCAAGTTTACCAGCGACTCAACGCATTTCGCTTACGTGTTAGATTTGTTCTCGAACGTTTTGGATTCATTCCGATTTAGATGACGATCTCAAACAGCATAGCCCACTTCATATTATTCCAAAAAATTATCAGGAGGAATAGCGTCACCGGTCATCTGTCTCTATCGTGGCCTATTATGTCTAAATCATGCATCTCTTGTAACTCTTTGTCAAAATTTAATCGCTTTCGGTTACAAGCAGTTCTTTGGTGCCATAACAAAATAGGCACTTTGGCAGGTGTTGCGTCTGGTATCAAGTGCAGTCTCTGATCTTTTTGTCTGGTGAGAATACTCCCCAACCACCGATGTTACCCTGGTTATATTCTGACCTCGACGCCACATGATGGTTAAATTTGCTGCTTGTCCACTCTGCTCTGAGTGGTTTTTCTCCGGCTACTCCGACTGAAATCTCCTCTCCTCAAAACCCAACTCTGGATGAGATCTGAGAAAAACGTAAAACGCAAGCTTAGAAAGAAGGATTGGCATGCCATCTTGTGAAGAAATCGGTGTTCTGGGAATTTGTATCTGATCGTTTTGCCCTCAGAAAGTTCGAGGCTTAGTCTACTGGGTCATTTAGCCAATAAGCTTTCATGTAAACGCAAACAATTGACCTGTGGCGAAACTTCCAAGCCGCGAAATGACTATTTTAGTATCTTGTTACAGCTCGCCAACGACTTCATTTGGAGTTTTACAATTCTTTCTGTTGTTTTGAAAGACGTCTTGAAGAGTCTGCCTGTCCAGGAGAGCTAGCCTTGAGTATACACTTGCAATTTTAAGATAATTTATGCGCACATACACACGTACAGCAGATAACATTTCAAGGGAACCGAGTCCCCTAGGGCGCCAGCCCGAGGTTTGCTTTGGGAAAAATGTACAAGGTTTCCAAACTTCTATTTTCATAGATCCTAATAAAACTGCAGCTTCTATTGTTATCAGGAGTAGGGGAGTTGTTTCTGCTGTATCATAATTGTTTCCTAGTCCAGCCACAGCCACTCTCTATAGTCTCCGGTTTTTTTTATGGGAATCGCTTTCTACTCGACTGAGCGCAGTGATAGACAACGAAAAAGTGAATTTCCTAATTGATTCTTTCTGCCTTTTGCATTATTCATTAGTTCCAGGGACAGCGGGTAGCCAGCTGGAAGCAAAACTTGATAGACCATCAGTGGCTCATTGGTACTGCAGCCGAAAGACATCGCATTTCTTTACAATATGGGTTAAGGTTTTCTTGCTGTTACCTTTCGCTGTTAACTGTTGGGACGATAACATGAGGTAAGCCAGATCTCTGACGCAAGGCTGACGAAATAAAGCCAAGATTTCTGAGGGAACACCCCATCTATTTCCCCACCTCCTCCCCATAACGCCCAATCTATTTACCCACACCCTCCCCTACTCCCATCTATTTCCCCACCCCCTCCCCCTACCCCCCAAATTTAAATCAACAGTAAACACAAAGATACGTACAGTCGATGTCCGTTACGCTGGTACGCGTTCAGCTATCCACACTTGAGAATTTAACTGAGACAATTTATCTTACACCAAGTTTGCTCTGAACTTCAGGCTTTTATTTGATGAGAAAACAAACAAATTAAAAAACGTTCCAGGCGTGGAAATCAGAGTTCCAGGTTTCGGTGAAACTTACACGGTCGAGTATTTGGATGATGAAAAGGTCATATCATATTTCGCTTCTATGGTTGAACGCATGGTCTCGTGGGGATACGAACGAGGTGTAAGTGTCCGAGCGGCGCCATATGACTACAGATACGGTCCAGGTAAGTGACAACAGCGCAGCAACTAAAGTCGCTTCCTGGGCATTTCTGCCGAAGAGGGTTCCGCTGGAAAAGTTCTGGGAACCGTTTCTGAAAAGTTCCGAAACTTTACGGGCCATTTTCGGGTGTCACAATTCCCTTTATAACTCAAGAAGGGAGAGCATTTAATTCGTCAAACTTCAGTTATTTTTCTTTTTGCTACCTCGAAAACATGTTAAAAGATCGACTTTCCAAAACAAGCGGTTGGAAATTTCACAGATAGCTTTTCGGGACTTTCGAGAAACGGGCCCCTGGGAACGAATGAGGTTGGATCTGCGATAGACAGATAAATAGGTAGATTTAATTACCTATTACAATTAATAATCCAAAGTTTTGAATGCTGCCCATGAGACGCAATCCAGAATCTGGAATCTGTCAGTTCGGAGACGGAATCCGACACGA
>BLAZ01001381.1:3211760-3216760 GCA_014633955.1 Acropora tenuis
TTAGTATTGTATAATACTGTCCATGCTGAGGCTGAAAAGAAACAAGTGTGAAAAAAGTAAAGAGGAGGAAATTTGAGAATGTTGTTCGAAGTTGTACACTTCTTTTCAACGCAAGAAGATACCGATTTGTATGAATTTACTCTCCAAAACCCTCTCATGACAAACCCATCAGTGATACGAGCAATGGTGTATTATTTTGTCGGTATTCTGACTGTAGCGTACTTTTAGAAGCCAAAGACCCATTTTGTGGTATCGAAATTTGGTTTTCAGTAAAAAAGAAATTATTTGAGATTAGCAGCACTTTTATTAATATTACGCTCAGCTTATCCGAGAGTTTAATTCAAGGCTATTAGGCTCATACCTGACTTTCAGGCTTATTCACAAACGCTCTCCTATTTGCGTTTTTAAGAGTAGATATGAGTCGGGATGTAATTTCTGCTCAACTTAAGAAGTACCTAGAAGCACTTCAAGTTCACGTGAAAACGCTAGGCAAACTTCTTCGATGTTATTTCAGTGACAAAGAAGTGACTAATGGCCTCTAATTTCTTGTTTTGTTGTTGTAAATATAGCCAACGATGAAGGAAAATACCGCAATAGACAACAAAATGGTTGTTGGGCAAAGGAAATTGGATTCTATTACGAAAGGGAAATGTTTGCTTTAAAAGGTCAACTATCACTTGAAACTTTTTTAATGATCGATTTGCAAGTTTATTAGAGGACTATTGGGGTCTCAAATCTATATCCTGAAATTGCAAACGAAAAGCAATTTTTAGCTTGACCAAATGAAAGTTGATGGATTGCATTATAAACCAAAATACTAACGCATAATCATTCAAACGTTTGTATTTTAATTTTTTCTTTAAAGTTGACAGTTCTGCGCACTTCCCACCCTTTGCACGTGCAATTCAAAATTTCACGGGAAACTTTGCGATTTTTCGCTTTCCTTTTGTTTGTCATGTTTTACCCTCGCAGACAGCAATGAGTTGTTCTAGTTTTTCTTTCGTTATTTTTCGTTTCTTACTTTTCTCGGTAAACATTTTGGAAGAATTTATGCTTATAAACTGATGCAGCAGTAAAGATTTAATTGATTGACGTGCTAAACAATTTATATTTGTCGTAAAGGATAAAATAAAGTAAATTATTTTGGGAGGCGTTTTCAGAAATTATAGAAAATAAAGCACGTTTTATGAATTGATGATTGTGCGGTGGGTTGAGTTCAGTGGAACGATGGAAAAACATCTTCTTTGTATGAATTTATTCAGGTTCAACTGTGAAAAAATCATAGTGCATCAGCTGCAATCAGAAATATATGACAGCAAAAATTAGAAAAACAATTCGAAACACTTAGCCCTAATATAATAATAATAAAGAAAGATCCTTGCGTCTTCTCTTCATTCAAAAATCTAGTTTTAATTGAAATGTGACTGAATGGGCTGTAGAATATAAAGAGAAAGCCGGGTTCCAATATTAAACCATTTGCTAAGCAATATTATTTCATCTCAAGTCAAGACAACTTGAAGCATTTCATGAACTTACCGTCATGGTATGAAATTCTACGCTATTTTTTCAGTTTCTCTTCGTGAAATCTATTAGTTTTTAAGAATGACGTCTTTCTCTCAGGGAATTGATAACTGGAAGTTAGCTTTACGAACGTCGCACTAAACCAACAGAAATAAGTTTGACGCCGAACACAGTCAGTTCTAGAAATTGTTAAAATAACATACAAAACTAAAGCTTGGAAAACCCGTTTTCTCAAGCTGTGAATCTTTCGGGGCAATGGCTGATGAACTTCAATTTGTTGTTTTCTACCAAATCTTAGCTTGATCCGTTATTCTCAGCCTCTCCGTAAACAGACTAAAGTGGGCAAAAATTGTCACCCGGTTACAGAGATCTCGGTCTGTTAAACCGAAAAGGCGGCAACCGGGCCCGCATTTACAAACATGTCAACATTTCAATAAGTCAGTATATTAAGTGCTTAATCGAGTTTGCTTCAACAACGTTTGACTACCTAGCTCGAACAAGAGTGCTCCCAAAAAAAAAAAAAAACTATCAATGTAGCTATCTCCCTAGATTATGGAATTCTCTGCTATGGAGCGTCATATCGGCCTCGTTGATTGAACAATTAAAGAGGTACTGTGTTTTGATTGTTTATTGCAGGCAAGTGAGTCTTTCAACCAAACTGCGTCCTCAGTTGAGTTATCAAACCAGCAATGTCTTCTTACAAGCATTTCTGAACATGCCCAACACACCTTGAGTGAGGTCACCAACTTAGTTGTCCTTCCTCTCGACACTTTGTTGTCAATGTTGTCAGTCATGTGCAACGCTGTCATTCTTGTTGCTATTTTGCGAACACGATCCATTCAACGCCCTTCGTTGCTTCTCCTATGCAGCCTTTCAACTACGGACGTCATCTGGGCAATATTTTCTGCTATCCACAACACAAAGTTTTTTATTCTCAAAAACTTTTGCCCAAAGAAATTTTCTGAAGAAGAAGTCTTCGCATTCGTTCTTTGTTTCTTTTCAACTCTTGGTAGTTTAGCAGTGATAAGCTGTGACCGTCTTTTGGCAGTGAACAACCCCTGGTGGTACCGAAGTCACGCAACCAGGTCACATGCTGTCAAGCAAATGACTTTGGTGTGGGTTATTGCCTTAACTTTCTCTGGGACTGCCGCTGGCCACCGGCACAACGATTCCCCTTTGCTGTGGTCGATACACAGGTACCTTGGTACAGTGTTTTCTGTTTGCTATGCCTTGACCATTATTAGTTGTTACATTGGAGTACTGATTGCAAATTGCCGACATGGGGCTTCTATGCATCTATACGGAGGTCCCATGCGCGCGGTTTTGAGGCGCGAGAAACAAATTGCTAACACAGTTGGCTTTATACTTCTTGTTTTGTGTTTAACTGTTCTGCCAGCCATGATTGCTCCATTTGTGTTGTTCAACTTTGGCTTCAGTCCAACAGATACGACCCCGTTGAGACCGTTTAATCACATTCTTGTCACTCTTAATGGGCTATTGAATCCACTCTTGAACTACGGGCGCATCGATGATGTCCGGAGAGCGGTGCGTAGTTTAATAAGATGCCAAAGGTGCTGTGGAGAGGGACGTGACATTGGCAACGTAGATCATGGACAGCGACGCAGAAATCTGTTTCCCTTGAGAAGAAACAACAGAGTGACTGTTGATTCTCACCAAGTGACTCACTAGAACTTCTAGTTAAAAATGGAAATCACTTGCCACGTTAAGAGTGGGGCAGAATTTAAAAAAATTGATTCAATGAAACTATAGGCTTTAGGACTTGACCGAAGGAGAGTAATGAATAGGATCGAAAATCATTTCCTGAAATGTGAGTAGACATCAGTCAGAAGCGCGAAATTACATTTGAAGTTGACATTAAGTGTTCTAGGTGTCCTCGACGTCGTTTTATTTTAAACTCTCTATTGACCTTAGGGAGAACCGCAGTCAGTCAGTTTTGAGGTTCGTTGAAACCAGGTCAGCGGGTCACTTCCCTTCTCTACAGCCCTACCATATGACTTCATGGCGGCCTTCAAAAAATGATATAAAAAGATACTTTCAAACTGTAACGGTTTGTTTTGAAAATGTATATATTTTGTAGTAAAGGAAACCTCAAGTCATTTAAAATAAAATGGATTTATCAACCATTTAGATTACCGCAATTTATTTTCTATTTCTGATAAGATGGCATAAGAAAACAATATAAAGGACAAATGTGCCATTGTTTTTTAATGAATTCATGACTATGAATTAGTTGTGCCAGCCCATAGGTATTTGTCCACAAAAACCTTCTTCAAGTAATTCTACACATCTTCGTCAACTGAAATTTCACATTGTGGTACACTGATAGAAACTGCCTAAGGATCACGGAATACGCCTGCTGCTGAATCTACTTTTCTCACGCTACAAGGTTGCATATGTTCACCAGGCAGCGACTGACCGTAACTCACTTCCGATTGAGTACTGGGCAAATCTTATCCGAAGGGAATCAAATATCCGTTGAAAATTTACGCTCTTCTATTATTGACCTTTTTCTACTATGAACACATATAGTCAACCTTTGACAAAGGAAAGGAAACACAAGAATTAATATTGAAATAAAACAGAACATGTTGTCAGTTTATCTTTACAGTTAATAGAGTGTTCCATAAACGTTAGTCAACGTTTTTTCCTTCTTTTAGTATTGTATGATACTGTCCATGCTAAGCCTGAAAAGAAACAAGTACGGAAAAAGTAAAGAGGAGGAAATTTGAGAATGTTGTTCGAAGTTGTATAGACTTCTTTTCAACAGGTATCGATTTGTATAAATTTACTGTCCAAAACCCTCTCATTAACAAGCCCATGGCACATGCAACGGTGTATTATTTTGTCAGTATATTGACTCAACTGCCGGCCTTTTAGCCTTTTTTAGCAAAAGATCCATTTTGTGGTATCGAAATTTGGTTTTCACTAAAAAATATATTATTTGAGATTACTGAGCAGCACTTTTATAAAAATTATATTACGCTCAGCTCATCTGAGAATCAAGGCTATTTGACTCATACCTGACATTCAGGCTTATTTACAAACGCACTCCGATCTCCCTTTTTAAGAGTAAATGTAAGTCGGGATGTACTTTCTGCTCCACTTAAGAAGCACTTCAAGTTCACGTGAAAACGCTAGGCAAACTTCTTCGATGTTATTTCCATGACAAAGAAGTGACTAATGGCCTCTAATTTCTTGTTTTGTTGTTGTAAATATAGCCAACGAGGGAGGAAAAAACCGCAATAGACAGCAAAATGGTTGTTGTGGAAAGGAAATTGGATTCTATTACGAAAGGGAAATGTCCCCTTGAAAAGGTCAATTACCACTTGAAACATTTTTAATGATCGATTTGCAAGTTTATTAGAGGTCTCGAATCTATATCCTGAGATTGCAAACGAAAAACAATTTTTAGCTTGACCAAATTTTAGTGGATTGGATTCTAAACCAAAATACTAACG
>BLAZ01001381.1:3221760-3226760 GCA_014633955.1 Acropora tenuis
TTTGAATGTATTTTAGTATTTAAACGTAGATATAGGCATGTTTTTGTCCCCTAGAAATTTTTCATCTGTTCGGATTTCCTAGCTGAAAGTCTAGTGATCCGAAAATTATAGGGATCAAAAATCACCTTTTCGAAAAATTTAGCCAGGTAAAGGCTCCCGAAAATTCTAGGTGAGCTTTTTTAGGGCAAAAATCATCTAAAAATGGGAAATTATACCATTTTTTATATGTTCGAAAATCCTAGGACATGCAGACAAGCACGAAATTTAACAACAAAAATTTCGAAAATTCTAGATCTCAAATCGTCTTCCGAACAGACATTTTCCGAAAATTGTCGTTGGGTGCCCCTGTGGACTATTCTCGATCGTTTAAACTAACTTATTCATATGTGACTATCACCACGTTTTTCGTCATAGCTCCTTCAGCCCTATATAAGCACGCTCAACCCAGAATCTTGGCATTCGCTCTGACGGGCTGACGCTCTAAAAGTCAGCTTCGTTCACTCTTAACCCTTTTCAACTTCGTTGATACAAAATTTAAGTCTTTCACCGATGCGGCACCCCATGCAGTTTCTTTCGAAACTAAACTTTCATTCAAGAAATACCCAGTATCATCATTCTATATGCAAATAATATGAAAACGTTTACAACGTTATTTCAGTGACAAAGAAGTGACTAATGGCCTCTAGTTCCTTGTTTTGTCGTTGTTCTAAATATAGCCAACGACAACAATAAACAACAAAATTGTTGTTGGGCAAATTAAAGGAAATTGGATTCTATTTCGAAGGGGAAATGTCTGCTTTAAAAGGTCAACTATCACTTAGACTTTTTTCTGATCAATCTGCAAGTATATTAGACGTCTATAGTTGCCTCAAATCTTTACCCCGGAATTGCAAGCGAAAAGGCCGAAGTTTTAGCTTAAATAAATGTGATGGATTAGGTTCTGTACAAAAATACTAATGTGTAATGAAACATTTTTAATTCTCCAAACCAAGGGTCGAAATTTCAATTAATGTAAAATTGCCTACCAAGAGACGGCAAAAGCTTAATAATTGGCAACTTCAGTGAATAAAACGGGAAACAGAGGCAGAAAATTGGATTATATTTTTTCAAAAGTTGACACCTCTGCATACATCGCATACGCTGCATGTACACTTCATGTTTTAACGGTAAACTTTTCCACCGTTTAACTTTCTTTTGTGTGTTTTATTTAATCCTCACCAACATCAAACAATTTAAACATTTTTTTTCGTTACTTACTATTCTCTGGAAACATTTTGGGACAATTAATGCAAATAAATGATGCAGTCGTAAACCTTTAAATTTACGTTCCAAACAATTTAGAATGGTTGTCGTAAACGATGAAATAAAGCAAATTTATTTGGGTGACATTTTGGAGACATTAGGGGAAATGTGAGTTTTGTGGATTAATGATTGTTCGATAAGTTGAATACAGGGGAACTATGGATTTTTTTCAGTTTCACTGTAAAAAATCATAATGAATCACGTGCAATCAGAAATGTATGACAAAAAATTAGAAAAACATTTAGAAGCACTTAGCACATATATTGAAAGGAAAAAAACCAACCCTTGCGTTTTCTCCTCATGCAAAAATTGCTTTAATTGAAATTCAACTGAAAAGAATCGGCCACAGAATGGAAAACGAGAGTGGTTCCACTATTAAACCTTTTGCTTATTCAGTCATCTCAAATCACATTGAGGACAAGAATTCAGTCTTAAACTGATCGTCATGGTAAGTTATTCAAAGCTATTTTTTCATCTCTTCATGAAAATTATTAGAACTTTCCAAGTGCTTGAACTTTTGACTCTTCGGATTTCGTAGATGACTGGGAAATGTTGGGAAGTTTTGAAGGATACGTTAAAGGTCTTTTTCCGGGAAATTGATATCATGAGTTTCGCATTTATCCATCAGAAAATATGTTTCACAACGAACTTTGTCTGTAACAGAAATTTCTAAAGTAACATAGTACAAAACTAAAGCCCGGAAGAGCATTTTCTTACGTTGGGAATCTTTCGAGTAATGGTTGATTAACTTTACTGTTTTCTGCATAAAATTGATTACTGATTATTCTGGGCGTCTCCGTAAACAGACTAAAGTGGGCAAAAATTCTAACCGTTTACAGAGATATCGGTCTGTTAAACCGCAAATACGACAACAAGGTGTGCTTTTACGAACATAAAATAAATCAGCATTTAGTGATTAATCGAGATTTCGTGAACTTTCTACTATCTCGCACAGCAGTGCTCATATAAAGAAGCTATTGGTGTAGGTATCTAGGTTGTGGAACTCTTTGCTGTGAAGCATCACATCGGCCTCGTTGATCGAATTAAAGAAGAACTATGTTTTGATTATTTATTACAGGCAAGTGAGTCCTTCAACCAAACTGCGTACTCTGTTGAGTTACCAAACAAGCGATGTCTTCTTACAAGCATTTCTGAACATTCCCAACACACCTTGAACGACGTCACCAATTTAGTTGTCCTTCCTCTCGACACTTTGTTGGCTTTGTTGTCAGTCACGTGGAACACTGTTATTCTCGTTGCTATTTTGCGCATGCGATCCATTCAACGCCCTTCGTTGCTTCTCCTATGCAGCCTTTCAACCACTGACGTCATCTGGGCATTATTTTCTGCTACCCACAACACAAAGTTTTTTATTCTCAAGACCTTTTGCCCGAAGGACCTTTCTGAAGAAGAGCTCTTCACAACCGTTATTTGTTTCTTTTCAACTCTTGGTAGTTTAGCAGTGATAAGCTGTGACCGTCTGTTGGCAGTGAACAACCCCTGGTGGTACCGAAGTCACGCAACTAAGTCACATGCTGTCAAGCAAATAACATTGGTGTGGGTGATATCACTAACTTTCTCGGGGATGGCCACTGGTTACCGGCACAACAATTCCCCTTTACTGTGGTCACTATATCTGTACCTTTCTCACGTATTTTTTGCTTGCTGTGCCTTGACCATAATTGGTTGTTACATTGGAGTACTTATTGCAAATTGCCGTCACGGGGCTTCTATGCATCTATACGGAGGTCCCATGCGCACAGTTTTGAGGCGCGAGAAAAAAGTTGCTAACACAGTTGGTTTGATCCTTCTTGCTTTGTGTTTCACTGTTCTGCCAGCCATAATTGCTCCATTTGTGTTGATGAACTTTGGATTCAGTCTAGCAGATATGACCCCTTTGAGGCCGTTCAAATTTATTTGTATCACTCTTAGTGGACTATTGAATCCTCTACTGAACCATGGCCGCAATAATGATGTTCGGAGAGCGGTGCGTAGTTTAATGAGATGCCAAAGGTGCTGTGGAGAAGGGCGTCACATTGGCGATTTAGTAGATTATGGACAACGACGTAGAAATCTGTTTTTCTTGAGACGAAACAACAGAGTGACTGTTGATTCTCACCAAGTGACTCACTAGAACTTCTAGTTAAAAATGCAAACCACTGGCTACGTTGAGATTGTGGCATATAATTAAAAAAAATTGATTCAATGGAACTATCCCGGACAAAGGGCTTAGGACCTGACCGAAGGATAGCAATGAATAGGATTGAAAATTATGTTCAGAATTGAGAGTCGATTTTTCGCCAAAGATAGGAATTGAAAGCTAGATAATTTGAATACTTGATGCATGACTTAAAGCCCGAGTTCACGCAGTTATGCTTCTAGTCAGTGTTCACGGTTTTCAGTTCAAAGCCATATCAGGATCAATTTTGCTACAATAAAAAAAAATGAGGAGATACACTGAAAAGTTATGTTTAGAAAAGGAGGTAGTCTTTCCTTAGCACTGCGAGCTTGCATGACGTCAATAGCGTCTTTCGCTTATGTACGTTAGTTTTGAACTGATCGTGATGGCCACACAAAGTGAACGTGTTCAGTTACCACATTATTTCAATGACAAAAAAGTGACGAATGGCCTGGAGTTCTGTTGTTGTTATAAATATAGCCAACGATGGAGGAAAAAAGCAATAGACAACAAAATGGCTGTTGGGCAATGGAAAATGGATTTTATTAGGAAAACGTTCATTATCACTTGAAACCTTTTTAATGATCGATTTGAAAGTTCATTAAAGGTCTACCGTGGTTTATATCTGTACCCTGGAATTACAAAGGAAACTCAGCTTTTAGCTTGACCGGATTTGATGGAATGGATTCTAGACCAAAATACTAATGAGTAACGAGTGATTTTTTTTTAAAAAAAAATCCTTTTTCAAAATTAAATTTTGAATTCATTTTTAAATTTTTTTTTAAAGTAATTTTTTTTAAAGTTTGACGGTTCTGCATGCACAATGTGCACGTGCACTTCATACTTTCATGGAAATTGCTCTGAGTTTTGTCGCTTTCCCTTTGTTGTATTTTGCCTTTGCCGACATCATTCTGCAGTTTTAATATTTCTTTTCGTTACTAACTATTCTTTGGAAACATTTTGGGACAATTTATGTACATAACATGATGCGCCCGTAAGCCTTAACATTTACATGCCAAACAATTTAGAATTGTCGTAAACGATGAAATAAAGCAAATTACCCTTTCGGTGACATTTAGGGGAAATTATAGAAAAGGTTTTGTGCATTTACTACAGCATGATGAGTTGGAAAAACAGCAGAAAGAGGTTTCTGAACAAGTTACGCAATCAATTTACGCATTTCATGACTATTGTTAAACGTCTTTGGATGTCATTGACAAAAGTTCCATGAAGGTAGGAAATCTGGTTGAAGTTGACCGGCGAACTGCCGCATAAGCATGCAGACGTCGTATTTTAACGTCTTTAGCCGCCATATTTTTTGTCAGTTTGACCTTCAAGTTTGGCTACAGGAAATGTTTCGTTTATGGTTCAGCGTTTTCTTTCTGCAGATTTATTCAGATTTACTCTGAAAATCATAATGCACTACCTTTGATCAGAAATATATGGCAACCGACAAACTATTAAAAGTAAATGAAAGTACTTAATAGAGAAATTAAAAAAAATTGTGTGTATTCTCCCC
>BLAZ01001381.1:3281008-3283508 GCA_014633955.1 Acropora tenuis
ATCAGGGCTTCTTTAACTGCACGCTCTCTTCACATGCAACAGTAGTCAACATTTCGCGGGTAACAGTGAATTGTTTGCACAGCAGTCAACCACATTAAAACTATTTCCTTGATGGCAAGTGACTTAGTGGCGTGACTTGGGTACCACAAGGGGATGCTCACTGCCAAATGACGGTCACAACTTATCACTGCTAAACTACCAAGAGTGGAAAAATAACAAAGAAAGATGACGAAAGGTTCTTCTGAAGTTGCTTCCTTGGCAGTTTGGTTGAAGGGTGAGGCACCTCGCTACAATTAGACAGTAATAACATTTCCTGTTAAATTCCTCGATCGACGAAGCCGACGTAATTCTCTGTGGCAGAAAGATCCACAATCAGATGGGCACAGAACTTGTCTGAACAAGTCGAGTCCACGGAATCTAGACTAAGCAATGAATACTAATTTATAAAAATAAAAATTTACTGTCAAACAACCTGATAAGGTTCACCGTCAAAAGATAATGAAGTTGACGTTTCAAACTTTAGCCCTTCGTCAGAGCGCCTGTCATAGTCACGAGCTCTTTTCAGCCCCCCTTCCGCACTACTTTTTATTCAGTTCGCTCCGCCGCCGCTGAGAGATATTTGCTTACCAATAAGTAAAACGTGATTAAAAAACAAGAAGCCATCTTTGCACTCTCAGTGGCCAAAAATTATATCCGCCTTAGTAAGTGAATCTAATTAAACATCAAGGTCGTTAAGCCAACATAAGAGATCCTTCCACAACGTAAGAACATAAGGGCATGATGCAAACAAGTGCTCGAGAGATTCGTGCGTATCTCCGCAAAAAGGCTAAGATAGTTTAATGCCAACTTTCTTTTGGCTAGACATTCGTTGCTAAATATCTATTTAGTGTTTATACTCAAATTGTCGAGTCTTCGTATCCATTGCAAGTTAGAGCAAAAAGGAGGCAATAAGTTTTCTTCCAATCAGAGTCAATATTAACATATTCTGCTTCGTATCTCGATTGAGCTGTCGGTTGTTTATAACCTTAGAAAGAAGTTCTTTGTACACGACTTTAGAAATAACTTTCCTCAGCACTACTTTTTGACCACTTCAGTATAGTTGAGTACAGTTATCTCAATCAAAGGGCTGTGAATTTAAATACTGATATATCTATAAAATCTGGTGATATTTTGTTCATAAAGCATGACACAAAGTAGTTATGAAATGGAAATTGGAAGGTGAAACCATCATATCTTAAAATTAGACCAGGGTGAAAATTCATTGTTTCCAAATTTTAGATCAACTATCGAAATTATCCGTTTATCAACAAGTCTACGATTGTAAACCGACTTCCCATCAACACAGATATGCTTGTTATTCCAAAAAATAACATTGGAACCAAACATTACGCAAAGTGCTTTAAACAATCCTCGTTGGAAACCCTTGAAGCTACGCTAACCAGCAATTTCTTTATAACAAAATTACAGCATAAGGTGAATTTACCTCCGACTGGTTTAAAAAAATACCGACAAAATGAGAGATTTCTAGAGGTCTAGAGGTCTATAGTTGCCTTAAATCTATATCCGGCATGGAATTATTGCAGCTGGAGTAAAATTGATGGATTAGGTTCCAAACAAGGATGTTTCAAAGTCAGCGGCCGAAGCTCGAAAAGAATAGACTGTTAAAGAAAACTCGTCCACTTAGAGACGGCTAAGGCTTGATAATTAATTAGCAACGTAAATAAAAAGGAAAACAGAAGCAAACATTTGTATTTAGTTGACAGTTCTGCTCACTTCGCGGTATGCCCTGCACATGCATTTCATATTTTGACAGTGAACTTCTGATTTTTCGATTTTTTTTTGTTTGTCATATTTTACCCTCGCCAACATCGATAAATTTTCCCCTGTTTTCCTCGTTACTTACTGTTGTGGCCTGAGAAATTTATGTGTACAACATGTTGCACTAGTAAACCTTTGGTTGAGTTAAAATAATATTTTCGGTGATGATGTTTTTGCGAAACTATGGAAAATTAACTAAAACTGAAGATTTTGTGAATTTAAGATTGTTCGATAAGATAAATTGAAACGATGGAAAAACAACAGAAAGAGCTTTCAATTGGTTTGACAATCTACACCTTTGCAATTGTTTAAATTTTTTGGGGGTCGTTGGCAAAATTAAAGCTCCATGAAATTCCGAAATCAGCTTGAAATTTATATCAGCGAATTGCCACATAAGCAACAGTTGTGGAAATTGTATTTTGACGTCTTTAAGCCGCCATTAAGTTTTCTCTAGTTTGCCATTATCCATAAAGGAAATGTTTCGTTTATGATTCAACATTTTCTTTGTACAGATTAATTAAGGTTCACTGTGAAAAATAATAAATAAATGCATCACCTGCAATCTGAAACATGTGATAACAAGAAAAGAAAAATAATTGCAAGCACTTAGCAGTACAAAATTAGAAAAAATCTTTGTGTTTTCTCCTCATGCAAAATCTAATTTTGATTGAAATGTTCTATG
>BLAZ01001381.1:3301008-3306008 GCA_014633955.1 Acropora tenuis
AATTTTTCCGATTTTTGAACACTTGTTATTTTTGAAAAATTGGGCGTTTTTTTGGAGTCGATTTTTGCATAGAAATATTCTATTGTGGCTCTAGAGACGTTTTTCGCGTGTTTTTCAACGTTTTATTTTTGACCCAAATTGACGATTTTGCAAAAACTATAGCCCATGCATTATCGCAAATTTTTCCGATTTTGGTGCACTCTTTATTTTTCGATTATTAGCCATTTTTTGGAGTGGATTTTTTGATAGAACAATTCTGTTGTGGCTCTAGAGACGTTTTTCGCATGTTTTTCAACGTTTTAATTTTTGACCAAGAATTGATGATTTTGCAAAGGCTATAGCCCATGCATTATGGCAAATTTTTCCTATTTTAAACGACTTGTTATTTTTCAAGTATTAAGCGTTTTTTGGAGCAGATTTTTGCATAGAACAAATTTCTTATGCCTCTAGAGACGTTTTTATTATGTTTTTCAACGTTTTATTTTTGACCCAAATTGACGATTTTGCAAAGGCTATTGGCTATGCATCATCGCAATTTTTTCCGATTTTGGAGCACTTGTTATTTTTCGATTATTAGGCGTTTTTTGGAGTGGATTTTTGCATAGAACAATTCAGTTGTGGCTCTAGAGACGTTATTCGCATGTTTTTCAACGTTTTAATATTTGACCCAAAATTGATGATTTTGCAAAGGCTATAGCCCATGCATTATGGCAAATTTTTCCTATTTTAAACGACTTGTTATTTTTCAAGACGTTATTCGCATGTTTTTCAACGTTTTATTTTTCACGTAAATTGACGATTTCGCAGAGGCTATAGCCCATGCATTATCGCAATTTTTTCTGATTTTGAAACACTTGTTAAATTTTCAAGTGTTAGACGTTTTTTGGAGTGGATTTTTGCATAGAAGAATTCTGTTGTGGCTCTAGAGACGTCTTGCGCATGTTTTTCGTTGTTTTAATTTTTGACGCAAATTGAAGATTTTCAAAAGGTTATAGCTCATGCATTATCACAAATTTTTCCTCTTTTAAAACACTTGTTATTTTTCAAGTGCTAGGCGTTTTTTGGAGTGGATTTTTGCATAGAACAACTCTGCCGTGGCTCTAGAGGCGTTTTTCGCATGTTTTTCAACGTTTTAATTTTTGACCGAAAATTCACGATTTTGCAAAGGCAAGTTGCCCATGCATTATAGCAAATTTTTACGATTTTAAGACACTTGTTATTTTTCAAGTATTAGGGGGTTTTTTTTTTTAGTGGATTTTTGCATAGAACAATTCTGTTGTGCTCTAGAGACGTCTTGCATGTTTTAGAACGTTTTAATTTTTTTCCCCAAATTAACGATTTTGCAAAGGCTATAGCCCATGCATTATGGCCAATTTTTCCTATTTTAAAACACTCGTTATTTTTCGATTATTAGGCGCTTTTTTGGAGTGGATTTTTTCATAGAACAATTCTGTTGTGGCTCTAGAGACGTTTTCCGCATGTTTTTCAACGTTTTTGACCAAAAATTGATGATTTTGCAAAGGCTATAGCCCATACATTATGGCAAATTTTTCCTATTTTAAACGACTTGTTATTTTTCAAGTATTTAGCGTTTTTTATGGAGTGGTTTTTTGCATAGAACAAATCTCTTGTGGCTCTAGAGACGTTTTTATTACGTTTTTCAACGTTTTATTTTTGACCGAAATTGACGATTTTGCAAAGGCCTTAGGCCATGCATCATCGCAATTTTTTCCGATTTTAAAGAACTTGTTGTTTTTCGAATATTAGGCGTTCTTTGGAGTGGATTTTTGCATAGAACAACTCTGTTGTGGCTCTAGAGACGTCTTTCGCATGTTTTTCAACGTTTTAATTTTTGACGCAAATTGATGATTTTGCAAAGGCTATAGCCCATGCATTATCGCAAATTTTTCCGATTTTAAAGCACTTGTTATTTCTTAAGTGTTAGACGTTTTTTGGAGTGTAGTTTTGCATAGAACAATTCTGTTGTGGCTCTAGAGACGTCTTGCGCATGTTTTTCACGGTTTTATTTTTTGACGCAGTAATACACATGAAAAAAATTACTCGATTCTGATTGGCTGAGAGCAGTGCAGTTCAGCAGTTCAAGTGTAACACCAGTGAAAAGAGTGTAACACCGGTGCAAAAAGTGTAACACCAGTGCAAATTACATATCGTAATTCTGGATTTTTATTTGCAGAAAGACATTGAGAAAGTTGTAGGCCAATGATCTCATGTAAACGGCAATGACCAAAATTTTGTACAGAAACTCTGAAAAAATTTTTCTCGAATGCGAAAATAGGGCTTCAAGAAACATCTTCCGGCACTTTATCCAGGCGAATTTTTTCATGTTTGTATTATTAATAAGTAATCATACGGTTTTTCTCGTTCAATTTGGAATTAATTTGCACTTGTGAGTTTTTCAAAAATCTGAAATTGCACTCGCCGAAGCGGCTCGTGCAATTTCAGCTTTTTGAAAACTCACTCGTGCAAATTAACTCCAAATTGAACTCGAAACCGTATGATTATCTATACAAAATTGACAATTTCGCAAAGGCTATAGCCCATGCATTATCGCAAATTTTTCCTCTTTTAAAACACTTGTTATTTTTTAAGTATTAGACTGTTTTTTCTGGAGTGGATTTTTGCATCGAACAATTCTGTTGTGGCTCTAGAAACGTTTTTCGCGTGTTTTTCAACGTTTTATTTTTGACCCAAATTGACGATTTTGCCAAGGTTATAGCCCATGCATTATCGCGAATTCCTCCGATTTTGGAACGCTTGTTATGTTTTCGATTATTAGGCGGTTTTTGGAGTGTATTTTTGCATAGAACAATTCTGCTGTGGCTCTAGAGACGTTTTGCATGTTTTAGAACGTTTTAATTTTTTGCCCCAAATTAACGATTTTGCAAAGGCTATAGCCCATGCATTAGGGCAATTTTTTCCTATTTTTAAAAACCTTGTAATTTTTTATATATTAGGCGTTATTTGGAGTGGATTTTTGCATAGAACAACTCAGTTGTGGCTCTAGAGACGTTTTTCGCATGTTTTTCAACGTTTTAGTTTTTGACCCATATTGACGAATTTGCAAAGGCTATTTAGCCCAGCATTATGGCAAATTTTTCCAATATTAAAACACGTGTTATTTTTCGAGTATGAGGCGTTGTTTGGAGTGGATTTTTGCATAGGACAATTCAGTTGTGGCTCTAGAGGCGTTTTTCGTATGTTTTTCAACTTTTAATTTTTGACCGAAAATTGACGATTTTGCAAAGGCTATAACTCATGCATTATGGCAAAATTTTCCTATTTTAAAAGACTTGTTATTTTTCGATTATTAGGCGTTTTTTTGGAGTGGATTTTTACATAGAACAATTCTGTTGTAGCTTTAGAGACGTTTTTTGAATGTTTTTCAACGTTTTAATTTTTGACCCAAATTGGCGATTTTGCAAACACTATTGCCCATGCATTATCGCAAATTTTTCCTATTTTAAAACACTTGTTATTTTTCAAGTATTAAGCGTTTTTTGGAGTGGATTTTTGCATAGAACATTTCAGTTGTGGCTCCAGAGACGTGATTCTCATGTTTTTCAACTTTTTAATATTTGACCCAAAATTGACGATTTAGGCTATAGCCCATGCATCATCGCAAATTTTTCCGATTTTGGAACACTTGTTATTTTTTTAATGTGAGGCGTTTTTTGGAATGGATTTTTGCATAGAGCAATTCTGTTGTGGCTCTAGAGACGTTTTTTGCATGTTTCTCACCGTGTTAATTTTTGACCCAAATTGACGATTTTGCAAAGGCTATAGCCCATGCATTATGGCAAATTTTTCTAATTTTAAAACACTTGTTTTTTTTTCAAGTATTAGGCGTTTTTTGGAGTGGATTTTTGAATAGAAATTTGCAAAATCGTCAGTCTTCGGTCAAAAGACTGACGATTTTTTTGGAGTGGATTTTTTTATTGAACAATTCAGTTGTGCCTCTAGGGGCGTTTTTCGCATGTTTTTCAACTTTTAATTTTAGACCGAAGACTGACGATTTTGCAAAGGCTAGAGCCCATGCATTGTGGCAAATTTTTCCTATATTAAAACACTTGTTATTTTTTGATTATTAGTTGTTTTTTGGACTGGATTTTGACCTGTTGTGGCTCTAGAGACGTTTTTTGCATTTTTTTCAACGTTTTAGTTGTTGCCCCAAATTGACGATTTTGCAAAAATTATGGCCCGTGCATTATCGCAAATTTTTCCGATTTTGAGCACTTGTTATTTTTCGATTATTAGGCATTTTTTGGAGTGGATTTTTTCATAGAACAATTCTGTTGTGGCTCTAGAGCCGTCTTTCGCATGTTTTTCAACGTTTTAATTATTGACCCAAATTGACGATTTTGCAAAGGCTATAGCCCATGCATTATGGCAAATTTTTCCGACTTTAAAAGAATTGTTATTTTTCAACTGTTAGACGTTTTCTGGAGTGGATTTTTGCATAGAACAATTCTGTTGTGGCTCTAGAGACGTCTTTCGCATGTTTTTCACCGTTTTAATTTTTGACGCAAATTGACGATTTTGCAAAGGCTATAGCCCATGCATTAGCGCAAATTTTTCCTCTTTTAAAGCACTTGTTATTTTTCAAGTATTAGGCTGTTTTTTGTGGAGTGGATTTTTGCATCGAACAATTCTGTTGTGGCTCTAGAAACGTTTTTCGCGTGTTTTTCAACGTTTTATTTTTGACCCAAATTGACGATTTTGCAAAGGCTATAGCCCATGCATTATCGCAGATATTTCCGATTTTGGAGCACTTGCTATTTTTCGATAATTAGGCGGTTTTTGGAGTGTATTTTTGCATAGAACAATTCAGCTGTGGCTCTAGAGACGTTTTGCATGTTTTAGAACGTTTTAATTTTTTGCCCCAAATTAACGATTTTGCAAAGGCCATAGCCCATCTAAAGTGGCAAATTTTTCCTATTTTAAAAAAACTCGTAATTTTTTTAAGTATTAGGCGTTATTTG
>BLAZ01001382.1:0-2500 GCA_014633955.1 Acropora tenuis
CTTCCATGCACCTCCTTTTGCGGTGCCCCATAGACCACCTCTAAGAACCAACAGACTACCCCTAAAAATATTTAGCTGTTATTGTTCTTTTTTCATTTTGCCTGGCATTATATATACAGTACCACTCAAAGGTAAGTTGGCAGTCTCAACTTGATACTTGAAACTCGATTCTTGGGTCATAAAGGTCAAAAGGTGGAGTTTCTAGATGTGAGAGTCAAGACTCTAGGATAAATCTTAAGGATGCCAATTATTAGAGTGCCCAGGCCTCAAAGTTGATTGCCCATTAAATGGTCTGTCAGATCATACCGGCGTCATTTTGAGCATAAT
Organism: Acropora tenuis; assembly: GCA_014633955.1. Classification (NCBI taxonomy): domain Eukaryota; kingdom Metazoa; phylum Cnidaria; class Anthozoa; order Scleractinia; family Acroporidae; genus Acropora; species Acropora tenuis. Next base: position 328 of record BLAZ01001382.1, read on the forward strand.
TAAGTGCTATTTTTGGAGTATCAGGCATAATGCTGGTATAATACAAATATTTAGGCAGCATAATACTGTTGTTTATGAAAAAGGTGTATAGAAATTTTTCCAGGAACTTGCTCAAGAATGTACAAAGTTGATAAAAGCAGGATTGTTTTAGGAGCTTAATACCTTAGACTCGTACCCAGGGCATTTTGGTATAATTGAAGGCCTGGTTACCTCTCTATGCCATAATTCCAAAGTTTTTCGACTGAAAGAAATCGTGGGAAGTCACCAACATTTGTGCAAAACCTGGTAAGTAAGAAAACTAGTGTTTGGCGCCAAGATACGTGGGAGACTCACAGCAAAATGCCCCTTCCTGGTATCGTCTTCATTATGAATAGAGTTTACCACACAGGATTGAATTGTTTTTTAATAAAGGAAGTTGAGTTTTTATGAAAATGTGTGTCTCTTCTCGCATAAAATGATATTTTGAGTGCAAAACAGAAACGAGAACTGATTCATCGACAGGGGAGATTCAAAAGTAGCGTTTAACTCATAAATAGTAGCTTATAGACTTGAAAGATGTCTGATATCCCCTAAAAACCCAGAACATAAGTGCAAGGCTAAAGTGAGGGAGCAATTTTTACAAATTTTTAAGGAAGTTTCGATGATGTAATAAAAATGTTTATCCCAAACGCAAGCGGTTACAAGACACAGAAGGAGAAAAGGTACTGCTAAGAAAATTTGCTTCAAGTATCCAAGACTTTTGTCGTGGGCTGTGGTACAGGAAATCCCTTTTGGTAGTAATAGGTCATTTACCAAGGCATAGGCTTGTGCAGGGAATCTACATATTAAGGTGACGTTACACTGTGGAGAGAGCAAGACATTGTAACCTGTCATTGTAATAAATGCCAAAATGGCTTCTCATAGTGCCTCCAGTTTTTGCAGATTTTTGTATAGTGTGGTAACAGTGTCTGAAAGTTTCAGTCCTGAAACAACATAAAATTTCCTTTAATATGACCTATTATTTTACTGCATTGTTTTGAATTGTGACTCAAAATGTTTTTGAAATGGTGCAGCTAGAAATACTGCAACTTTACAAACAAGGCAGAAAAGTTTTTTGTTATCAAGGTAATTCCTCGCCAAAATGTCGATTAATAGTTTGTGGTACGGGGATCGCTTCAAGTCGGTAAAAGAAAATTCATTAAAGAATTGAATGGGCCAAAAATTGAATATTTAAGTGAAAAGGTGTGCGAAAAACACTTGCGTTGAACAGTTGACAAGAAGCTTGAAAGAGAAGAAAACAACCATTGATGGGTCACAAGGCTGGCAGTTGCCTTCCCCTGATTCGAATGAATGGACAAGATTTCAGTGGATTAATCAATGAAATTCCAGATTGGACTGACAAATCATACAAAAGTCTCCTCACCGTTCCTTGAATAAAGGAAGAGCTGGATGCAGTGGATGATGGACGGTATCATATTCTGAGAAGCACAATAATAATAATAATAATAATAATAATAATAATAATAATACAATTCTTGAAACAGCGCATACAACAAAAGTCTCGATGCTCTTTACAATCAAAAATTATAAAAAGTGTATATGTATGTGTATATAAAAAGATATATATACAGCCAACGACCCGCCCACACACCCGTATATGTATAACTAATAAAATGTAATCAATCATTCATAAAAAAATGTCTGAACAAAAATGTCTTTAACTTAGATTTAAAGGATTTCAATGAGAGTTCATGCTTCAGCACAAGGTGAGTAAAACAAGGCCCCTAAGAAAGAAGCATGTGAAGCCACAATATTGCAGCCCATAAAGAAATACGACAACGAAGTATTTCCAGGGGGGAACTCTCACGGATGAACAGTGCGTTTATTGGGTGAAAGTTGTGAAAACCTTTCTCAAGTTGGGTGTTCCTCTTGAAAAACTGAGACAGTTTTTGTGTACTACGAGAGGAGGGAGGATACCATTTTACGACTTCTTCACATGCGTTTCAACTCATTCCACTCATAAGGAAGGGTGAAGAGGAAACAATGAAGAGTGAGATTTCAACATTTAGTGTTGCTGTTATTTTTTATGGCACAACAAGGCTTGGGAAAGCTCTGGCAATAGTGCTCAGGTATGTTACAGCTGACTGGCAAATCAAACGAGCCCTAGTTTGGCTTCAGTTACTAGCGAAGTCAC
>BLAZ01001382.1:471486-476486 GCA_014633955.1 Acropora tenuis
CCCCCCCCCCCCGAAAGACGCCTAGGGAGTCTTTCTATCTTAAACGTTCTTGAAATGAATATGCAAACCTAACATCTACAAAGACCTTTCAAAGTTCTCTAGACAAACTTTAGAATCAGTTCGGATCTCCTTAGCGACCGTTCTAAAAACACTAAACTGATGACGATAGAACTGTTCTAGATTAAAGTGCTCTGCCTGGATTCTTTCCATTTGGCAGCTGAATCAGACAGGTTTCAGCCGCTGTTCAAGGTCGCTTAATAACTGCTCCTCTAACAAACAAAGCTTGCGGACGTCTCCGTGGTAAACTCCGTTCGCTGTTCTGATAACAACCTGGCGCACCATACCTTCGCTGTCAGGAAACGTTTGCTCGATCAAGGCCTTAGGCCACTGTCCAAGCGGTAAATTCTTATCTGCCAACAATACCAAGTCTCCCACTTTGAAGTTCGGCTTAGGTTGCAACCACTTTTGGCGTTCCTGGAGAGTAGACAAGTATTCTTTAATCCACCTCCGCCAAAACTGGTTCGAAAGTACCTGAACATGCTTCCATCTAGCTTTAAATCGATCACATTCCTCAAACGTGTCTGGCGGTAAGGACGAATTCTGACGCAGGAGAAGAATGTGGCTTGGCGTTAGAGCCTCTAAATCTTGAGGGTCACTTGAGACAGATTCTTCTGATGGAACGTATAAGGCGTTCCCAGACACCTCCTTGGTGACTGGCTGCTGGGGGATTGAACTTCCAGTCGATACCTCTTCGAGTTAATGACGCTTGAATCTTCTCTTGATCCCACCCTTTTAAGGCTTTGACCACATCCAACTCGGCTCCTCTGAAATTCGTACCGTCATCGCTGTAGATGACGGTAGGAGGGCCTCTTCTTCCCACGAAGCGCAGAATCGCGCTGATAAAGCTGTCTTTGGAGAGGTCTTCAGCGACTTCTATGTGCACCGCTCGGTATCTCAAGCAGGTAAAGATGCACCCGTACCGCTTATTGAGGGATGGATCTCTCTTAGATCTTGTCTTGGGTCCCATCTTCACGTACAGTGGTCCAAAGTAATCCAATCCAACTGCTGTAAAAGGGTATATGATTCTGTGACTGTCAGATGACACTCGAACTACGGGTAAAGGCGCTGTTATCTGCTCCCCCAATTTGACACTCTGTCGCTTACACACGTGACACTTGCTAAGAACACGCTTTATTGTAGAAACCGCATTCACTATCCAAAAGCGCTGTCTAACTTCGGCAAGGACTTGATAGCTACCAACATGTCCATTCAGCTGATGATAATGACGAACAATTAACCCCGATACTGGGTGCTTAGCTGGAAGTATCATTGGATGTTTCGCATCGTAAGGCAGATCAGAATGATTCAATCGCCCACCAACACGTGGGATTCCTTCGTCTTCAAATGGCTTCAAACGGGCTAGTCTTCCATTTATCACCGTTTCTTTATTCTCACTCGCAAATGACTCGTTCTGCACGAACTGTACAATCTTCTTCTCGGCTTTGTCCACCTCAGACGCTGTCAAGGGTTCGGGACGGAGGCCAGAAATTCCGTTCCTCTTCAACTGGGGTCGAGACTCAACTGCTGTATGGATGACTCTGAGTGGTCAAGCTACTTCTCTCTTAAGTCGCTCCCAAGTCGAATATCTGTAAAATAATCTGTTCCAGAAATCTGCTTGTACGGTGGTTGCCCCCACCGAAGTCGTTTTCTTTACACCTTCATCGTTGTCTAGGAGATCATCTAAAACTTCTGGAGGTTGTGTAGGCCACTCAGCAACGTCTATGTCGCCACTGACTTGGCTCTGATTCTTCACGTATAACAGCAACTCTGTTCGCAACGAAGGTCACGAATCTTCGTACATCATTGGCAATGTACTTGAGGACTATCATGGAATCTGTCCAATAGGTTGCAGTGTCAATCTTCATTCGTCCTTCTAACTCTTTCATAACAACTCTGTTGATTTTCACTGCCAAGGTAGCTGCAGTCAACTCGAGCTTCGGTACGGTTACAGCGCTCTTCAGGGGTCTCACGCGGGACTTCCCCATCACAAAACTGCAATGAATTTGATCTTGATCATCGATGAGACGCAAATAGGAAGCTGTCCCATAGCCATGTTCTTGAGAAGCATCAGCAAAATGATAAAGTTCTGCGCGTTTGACTTCACCAAATTCTCTCAGCTTGTAACATCGGGGGATGCCAAACCCTTCCAGACTCGTTAGGCCCGATCTCTATTCGCTCCAACGTAAACACAATTCTGGCAATTTATCATTCCAATCAAACTTTAACTTGCACAGTTCCTGGTTTATCTCTTTCCCAGGCAGAAGCAAAGGACTCGCAAATCCGAGTGGGTCAAACACAGTTGCAACTGACGACAAAACACCCTTTCGATTATTGGGTTGCTCCTTGTTGCTCACAACAAAGTCAATGGTATCTCGTTCCATATTCCAATGGATTCCCAATGCTCTATCTGTGGGTAAGCTTTGTGAATTCAAATCTAAATTTTTGACATGCGGCGCTCGTTCTTCAACCGGGAATGCCGATAAAACGTTTCTAGAGTTTGAGTTCCACTTCGTGAGTTCGAAGCCTCCTTTCGCCAGCAACTCTTGTAACTCTTTACTGACAGTAATCGCACGTTCTGAGTGCGCAAATGATTAAAGCAAGTCATCTATATAGAAATCTCTGAATACTGCATCAACAGTTTCTTTGGAAAAGTCTTGTTTGTTGTCATCAGCTGTCTTCCTGAGGGCGTATCCAGGAACACTAGGCGAGGACTTCGCCCCAAAGATGTGTACGAGCATCTGATACGTCTTCGGCTCCTTAGACAGGTCACTGCCTGGCCACCACAGGTAACAGAGTGCACCACGATCTTCTGGAGCGACGTACACCTGATGGAACACTCTCTTTATATCTGCAGTAACTGCTATATCTTCCACCCTGAATCTAAGGATTACCCCTATCAGTGTACTGGTATTCTCTGGTACTCTCAACAGCTGCTCATTCAGCGAAGTTCTACCACTTACAGATGCACAATCAAACAACACTCTTGGTTCCTGTGGCTTCCTGGGGTGTCACACTGCATGATGAGGAAGAAACCAAACAGGCCTGAGTTTAGGTACCTCGTAATGTGGCACTTCTCTCGATGATCCTTCTGTCTCGTACTTTTCTATGACACTGCTTTACTGGCGATGAATACTGGATTCTTCTGAAACTTTCCTCTCAGCCGTCCTCAATCTCTTTTCGGCTGTTGGAAGACTGTCTGGTAGATCTGGGGTTGTTTTACGGAATGGAAGTTTAACTTGATAATGCCCATCCACTAGAGTCGCAGATTGATCTATGATTCGCTGGGCTTTGTGGTCCTCAACTGACATACCTTCGTCTCCACTGGTACTGATTTCATTAAACTCTTCATGGTACATACGTTCCAACTGGGCATTTAATCTCTCTTCCTCTGTGCGCGTGAAGTTGACATTCACACGACTTTCAGCAACATCAAAAACGGGGCCATAGACGGTCCATCCCAACGGCGTTTTTATCGCTATGGGCTCACCGTGCTGTCTTTCTCTCTTGTATAACTGCTTATCGATGATGTCTGGACGGTCTCCGCCAATCAGAATTGTTACTCTCCCGTCTCCAGTATCAGGCAGACTGACGTCATAGAAGTGCGGCCACCTTCTCAAATCCTCTTCGGTAGCTACATGCCGTCGGGTAACGGGAAGATTAGGTGTGGTCAGGACATTAGAGATTTGAAACTTTGCATCTCCTTCAAGCGATTCTATGTTCAACTGAACTTCGTAACCAGATCTTTCTTCCTCATGATTGGCAGTCATCGTAAAGCTCGTTGGTCTTATGTCCTTTAAGCCTAACTCCTGGACCAGACTTTCTAGACAAAACGTTGCATCGGAATCACCATCCAAGAATGCACAAGTGGTAATCTGTTTGGTACCTCCTTCACAGCTAATCTTAACCAGAACGACTTTAAAGCACACTCTTGGTCGACTCGCCCTAACGGAACAAACTGCTATAGGACTGTTAGAACTTGCCCTTGTAGACTCGCTAACTGGAGGGGAAGTGCTTTGATTTACCTTATCTACTATTGTCCGTGCTTCGTTACTATGATGCTCAGAGACAGGCTGTCGCATGCGATTAGTACTTGCACCACGCTCAAAAGTGTTATGGCGGGTAGTCTCTGCACTATTTCCGTCGACATTCTCTCCTGGATGTATCAGATAGTGGTGATCCTTCCCACATCCCGACATTCTGCAGGTGAAACCTCTGGTTCATTGCTTGGGCCTGTGGCCTTCCCCGAGACACGCTCTACAAAGCTTGTGCTGTCTTACGGTCTTAAGGCGGTCACTCAGCGGGGCATTTCTGAAGACTCTGCACCTCCAAACGCCGTGAAGTCCAGAACATTGAGCACACTTTAGAACAGCTCTTGGTCGCGAGTAAAGGCTCCGCTGATTCCGGTCACTTCCAGTGGCCAATGTTGTTACTCTGGACCTACAATTCGACTTTCCTTTACTAGACTCTCTTCTTTGTCTCTTTCATTAGAGGAAAACACCTTCAGCTCATGTCCATATCTATTGTTTATACGTTCAGCTACTCTACGAACAAATTCGACAAAATCTGCATACTCTGCTCGGCCTTTACGTGCAATAAGATCTCCTGCTCTGTCAACCCACTTCTTCTTCAAACTCTCCTCAGGCAGCTTCCTCATCAGCATGACTAACACGTCCTCATTGTCCAGGCGATTCATGTAGTTACAGCCCATACTTGTCAGGACCCTTCTGGCATCTTCCAGTCTCCTGACAAACTCCATAAGCGATGACGCGTCAGCCTTTCACACCTGAATTTCTCTTAACCTCCTCACGTGAGCTTCAACTATCATATGAGACTGGTCAAAGTTCTCTCGAGGGTTCTGCATGCTTCTGTATATCTTTGACCAACCGGTAAGTTCACGCAACTTCTAGTTGCTTCTTTAGCTCTCCCAGTACATTGCTCAT
>BLAZ01001382.1:492379-494879 GCA_014633955.1 Acropora tenuis
CATACATAGACAATATGTAGGCAAATTTCTGGCACCACTGTTCGTTTTGACACAACTTTTGGAAACTTAGATGAGTTCAACGAGCTACTATTGAAGAGCCCCTATCAGGGGGGAGGTACATATTGCCACGATCCCTCAATCTTTTTTAAACTTTATCCGTCGTTCCCCACTAATAAAACCACTTGTTCCCCAATATGTTTTAAGCTCAGGTTCCCTTGATCTCAGAAACGTTTGTGCTGTTCAGTTGATCCCCCAAAATATCTGTCATTGTTCCTCATATTTATATGCTTGTTTTACCTTCTATTCCTAACAGAAGAAACTAAGTGAAAGTAGATTAGTGTTCCCTTGATCCCAAAAATCTAATCAGGAGTTCCCTCGTTCCCTGAAAATAATTTGATATTTCCTGTTCCCTAAAAACAATTGCTCCTGTTCCCGTGTTCCCTAACAACCCTGGGAGGGGCCCATTGAATAAACCCGATAATACGAAGCCTTTAAATGTCGCTTCATTTTTGACTCATTAGTCTGTACGCCCACGAACAGAACAACAGCCATTCGCCCACAGACCTTGCCTTAGTTTCCAGCGGTTGCTCGACCAGGATCCTTCATTTTGTTTCGGCTCATAAGTATGTGGACCTTGTGATGTTAAGTTCCTTTTGAATTTTGGGTTGAAAATCTTAATAATATCATATCAAACAACTTATAGCCTGTTCTTTAAAGTTGTTCAGTGAATAAGGCGAATTGTGTTTACAAAAATGTTCTTCAAATTTTCGAGCAACATTTTTTCATTTCTGAGTAACTTTGGAGAAACGCACACACACTCAAAAATTACAACTTAGGGCACTAAAAAGATGACGCTTTGGGGCTTGCGTGCCGTAATTTCCAAGACAACACAACCAGCTACATGTCCAAGATTCAAAATTATCATAACACGGGTTGACACGTCTGGGTAGAGTAAACAGGCTTACCCCTGATTTTTCCCGTACTTGAAGTTTCTCAGAAACTTCATGTAGGGAGGAGAAAGGTACCTACAGTTGCTGGGATATCCGAGTACTTCTTCAGATTTTTGTGAAACACCCTTTGCTGTAAAGGCGTGGCTAAAATTTCTCTTCAACAGCCAAAGGAACACAAACCTATGACTCAGACGCATTTCCAGTTACCACTTCCCTTCCGTGAAGAAAAACGATAACCGGAAATGCGTCTGTGACGCAGGCTAAAGAAACATTAGAGCCCTTGCAAACAGAGCTCAGCTGGCTACAACTCTTACGTTCAAGATTGTATGCAATTACTGAATTGCACAATAAATTGCGTGAAGTGCTCTGTTAAGTCTAAGCTCAAGCTATCTGACAAGGTTCGTCCAGGAATGGGATCATTTACTTTGCGTACATGAACAGCAAAATGAGCGAGACACTTCATGACCTATATTATCTATACTCCTCGTCGAAATTGAATCGAAGTGCTCGGGAACATTTCATGACGCTTATTGAAGTTGGTATGCGTCTTATTTCTTGCTACCCTGGACACATCTGTTCTTACCAGAATCCATTTTCCCAGTATTTGTAAACGGTGCTTAAGGCGTCTGGGATTTTCCTCTGGAACTTGTATTCCAACGCTCTTTTCATTTCTCTGTCAATGACATCGTTATTGACAGAAATCTTTAGTATTGATCCCCACCTATCGCTACAAGATCCTTTATTAGCTACTGTCTGTAGCACACCCTTGCCATTGTTGCTGTGAAAATGAGAGAAAAATATCATTTATTTTCAACTGATTCACTAAGGTCAAGGGAACTTGGTTTAATACGGAATCCATGAGGATGCCCACTCTGAGCGTCTTCTATTCAACTTAAAACTCCGAAAATATAAGAAAGCGAATCTTTTGGAACAAACATTTTGTAAAATAAAGTTGTGGAAAATTGGGCGAATACTACAATCTCGTAATATGGTAAACCTCACCTGACAGTTAATATTTTGACCCAATACATATTCATATGACGGGACGGTTTAGTATTTTAAACTAACTAGAAGGTGCCCTTTCCATCCGCAATAGGCCATTTCGGAAAATACCATAATAGCTTATGCAAAATTTGGGGGCACAAACAAAGAGTATTATGGTATTTTCCGGAGTGGCCTACTCAATTCGCACACACTTATTGGCTAATGTTGGACAATGAGTCCTTTAAAGGGCAAGGTGAAGTACTTTCTTTCCCACTGATCTGAGCGTTTGCCCTTGGTATGGAATTGGCCCACACCAGGACACAAACTGTCAAACTTTGACTGGACTGGAAACTGAACCCATGGCTGGGTTCGAAATTGCGATCGCCTTATACACAGTCGCAAAATCGATAAACTTTCTTAGTTTTGCGACTAAAAATTCATGTTAGTCGCAAAAATGCGACACTGACCTTCCATGCACGGTCTTCCGATTAAATCTCCCCTGTTCGATCGACTCAGATACAAGGCAAGACAGACTTGGAGCAGCCCATGTGTTTTAAGGATTGTAT
>BLAZ01001383.1:76724-79224 GCA_014633955.1 Acropora tenuis
CATGAAAATTCCAAGGATTTATGTAGCAGTATTTCTTGAAAAAGTCTTGCAACAAAATAATACTTACTACTAAGCGGATCACCTTCACTTCGGAATCCTCTTCCGCGAATGCAGGCGATACGCTCTGCGTCAACTTGCCCAAGTTTTCCGAGAACAAAGTGTTAGTACCGGGCTCGCCGGCCCTGCGCCTCGACATCGACCTCACCGGCGGCCATATAAGCGATTACCTTGCGCAGAACGTTTCGCGGGCGCTAGTCTTGCAGCTGGTCGTCAAATTTGGTGGCACAGAAATCCAGAGAACGCCTGATTTCAACGTCTTCAAACTTTTCTAGAACCTCTTCGACGAGCCCGGAAACATGTTCCTCGAAGGAGTGACGCTTTGAGCAAAATCCGCTATAATGCTGGCGACAAGCCTGCTTCGTGGAGCCAATCATGAGACTATTTGATCAAATGCCCGTTTTATGCTGATCTCACCTGCTCACCTTTGCTGCGACTCTTTTTGCTGAAAGGTGGTCAAATATTTCTGATTCAACGTTATTGAATACTTTTTTTTAAATGGTTCATCTCTTTTGACATTAGATAAGAACAAGGAATTGTTTTTTCATGTTCAAAGATTTATTATTGAAAGTAAGCGTTTCAAGAAAGGTGATTAACATTTTTGACCTCTTTTCAGCATTTTCATTTTCGTAATTGTCTGGCCCTTATACATTCTTCATTATTGTAAAATTTATTTAGGAGTTTGCCCCCTGGATGAGCAAAGTGTATGCTCTTGGGGCGAACTTTTTTAAATAAATATGTTTAAATAAAAAATAAAAATAAATTTAAAAAAAAAGCCACGTGGCCACCTAAACAAAACTAAACACCGTGTACGACAGCAAGTATCGACTCAGGCAGGACAACCAGATCCTGGCCGACCACGGTGTTTTTACCACGCGCTCTCGACCACTGCCTAGTTTTCGAGCTGACGCTGTCGCGCATCTCGAGCGTGGTGAAAGGCTCCGACGAAGCGAAACAAGTTTTACAAGAGAGAGACAAATGAGTGCAAAACCCGATCTAGAACAAACACCAACAGGTGACCACCTCGGACAGCTGGTCGATATGCGATCGATGAAAGATCATTCTCTTCACGGCAACGAAATCCTCCTAGTGGACACCCAAGATGGCGTTCAGCTCGAAAGTGAGAGGAAAGCGGGTTCGGCTAACAAAAAAGATGAACTGTCTAGTCTACATCAGCTTCTTTTAGGACAAAATTGACCCCATTGTGCTTATCTGCACCTCATTTACCCACAACAAGGCCTACTACGGGTTTATGGACTGGGGCAGCACAATTTTTTTTCTCGCCTCACAACATCACGAGATGGATGGCTGGCTCAGACTGGTCAGCTTTTTCTCGAGGGAACGCCTGTTCATTATGGACGATTGCGCCATTCGAGAGCCGTTGAAGGAAAAACTGGAATCTGGGTCAAAGTGGGGTTTTCAGGGAGACACATTAGAATATCCGTCTGGGTTTTACGTCAGAAGGTTACTGGCATTTTTCTTTTCGAGAAAATGTGGCCATGCTTGTCCTTTTCTGGCAGCCCTCAAAAAGACCGTGGAGGCCGTGTTCGAAGACATTGTGCGCGAGATGACATAGTTTAATGATAATTTGAGAGAGCTAAAAATAGGTTTTCAAAATTCGTCTTCTCTCGCCGTTATCCGTTTCATATAAACCATGTCCCTCTAGCTCTGAGCCTTCTGTTTTAGACTCTGTTAGGTTGCCTCTAACCTTGTCTCGACGGATAAGTGCGAAGAAGCAGTGGGCATCGCGCTAACACACGCAGGTGTTAAAAAACTTGAAAAGACATTGAAAAATACTGTAAAAGGTAAGAAGCCCTTGCTGGGGCAAAAACCAGAGTCTTTCGTGGACAGCTTTCTCCTTTCGGCTATGAAGGCAATCGGAACGTTTTTGAAAGTTAAAAACGTCGAGGCTCTGCAAAAAGATCTGAAAAACGATATGGTAAACGCAGAACTCAGTACTCGACCTTGCTGGCTCACGCTGCGTTGTGGAAGTTGGCTTTCCCCCGCGAGTGGAGCGTCAAGTCGTCGCTATCATGGTGGGTGGCGCTGTCTTAAACGTTGCGACTTTCACTGGTGGAATCTACCTCGCAAAAACTTTTTCGGGTGAAAATGATGCCGCCGACAAAAAGTAAGACCAAGCTATATCAAGCATCCTATGCTGAATACCAGCATGAACGAAATGCTCTGCCAACTTTCGTGTCGTGAGTTTTGCCGCGTGGACGTTTCTGTGATATATGACGAAGAAATTCATCGAAATAATCGTTGTTGAAAAAAACACCACGACATTCAGAATGTGTTTCAAAGGGCTTTTGAATATTATGAATTGGACCAACGTAGAGAAATACAGGACATCGTTGAAGAAAAGCTTCTAAAATGTTTGCAAAAAATCGAAATCTTGCGTATCACCAATCACCTAAAAGAAACATAGATGAGTGGAAACCTT
>BLAZ01001385.1:18982-23036 GCA_014633955.1 Acropora tenuis
GTACAGCACAGCTATTCACAATCAAATCCTTCTTTGGCTAATTTTTTCTTTAGCCACTCACATGAAAACTTATCACCTTAAAAGAAGTATTCGCAGGGAAGCTCTGTTTACTCTTTTCCCCGTAACTGTTACCTTGCAAGAATTTGTCGGTCTCTTCAAAAACTTTGTCACATGCATTGCCATTAGGTTAGGAAGATGCCCAACCACGTCTTTGTGTCCAGAGTCAAACTTGTTGGGGTGTTTGAGTGATTTTGTATTCGAGAATTCTTGCTTCCTCGACATTGTTTCGCTTACATCACCACCTACCACTGCGACTGCATTAACATAAGGAACATCAAGGGGCCAATTACAGGGCCCTGCGGAATGCCAGACATACCCGATACAGGTGCAGATTGTTCCCTGTTACAAACCCAAGCTTGAATCCACTTGTTGATTGTACCTTCAGCGAAAGGCGTTGGTGTGGGACGGTATCAAAGGGTTTAGCAAAGTCCAGCAAGATAATATCGCTTTGCTTGCCATGATCAAGGTTTCTAGCAAGATCTTCAAGGGTGATGAGTAGTTGGGTTTCACACGAATGATATTTACGAAAACCGTGTTGAATATCAGACAGAATCTGACCAAATATAATATGTTCCACGATTTTACAGGAAACAGAAGTGAGGGAGATGGGTCTGTCACTGGACGAAAAAATGGATTTTCATCTGTGGTATGCCTTATTTACTCATGTTGGCTCAAATTTGGTAAAAAGCAAAAGTCAACTTTGGCAAAGATTTACACCCGGGGCAAAGCCAGTAAATGCCGTATTTGCCGCGGTTGGAAAACATAGCGATAACATGTTAATTTTCAAAGAATCTGCTGGGTTGCAAATATGCGACCAAACCTGAAACACTTCAAGCACTTTGGCCTACATTGTAAAGTCAGCGATAACTGATAGTTTTGATCACGTTTACAAAAGATCGCATAAGGGTGAAAAGATATACTGTTGCGCATATTTGCTAAAAGTAGCAAAAGTGTGTAAACAAGTACCTCTGCACTTATTTGCTAAGGACAGAAAAGGCGTTCAAACCAGTATTTTGTGCATATTTGCTCGTTATAGCAGAGACCTGCAAATAAATATTTTCGGCCTTTTTCCTGGGAGAGCAAAGACGTGCCAAGAGGGTTTTTGCCTAATTTTGGTCGCAATAACTTAGGTGTGCAAATATGCATTTTTGCTTATCTTTGGTTTGGGTAGCAAAAGTACGCAAACGTGTATTTTAGGACATATAATAGGCACATAAACATAGTTTTGCACACATTTGGTGAGTGAGGAAAAAGTTGCGCAAACAAGTATTTTTATGCATATTTTCTTTGCACAGCAAAGTTGTGCTTTGCTTTTTAAATGTATCAGAAATGTGGTAAAAATATTGCTTTTTGCTAAAGATGGGAAATATGATTCAGAAGATGACGTTTACGCAGGATTGCAGATATTAAAAAGGGCAGCTTTGCTTGGAATGGCACTTCCCTCATTTTTCCTTATAATTAGAGGACCTTGCAAAACTCCTGTCAGACAGACACTTGAAACTCACATTGACTGTGATTGATTGAAGTAAAAAAAAAGGGCTAATAAACTGATCAACTGAGATGATCAGATTATGTACATGTAATAAAGCACATTCTCAACACTGGCACATTGTTAATTATCAAAATTTCATATTGAGATGGAGTTTACAGAGCTGGCTAGGTAAATATCAGTAGACTGTGCAACAATTTTATATTAGCCGACCTCAAGTCTAAAATCTAAAAAATGAGTTATTATTGCTTTGTGAACATTGACCTATCTTAAAAGCACTTAAGAAGACTGCATTAGGTCAATTTATTTGCTGCATACATTATTTTATAAATTATCATTCGGGTGTTCTTCAGATACATTTACAATGACTGTCAAAAGTAATTACAACATTAAGATCACTCTGCAAAAGGGGAAGTCATGCATTTTTTAATTGTAAAGAACAAAGGAAGTGGTACTTTTGACAGAATTTAAGTTGTTATGGTAATCCCTCAAAAAATTGAAAGAATGACTGCCTTAGCATAGAATAACATTGCTGTAATGTGATGCAGTGCCATAGTGGCAATTCTTCAAAGACGAGGTGTTGAAATAAGTTAACTTAATCACTTTGATGTAGACGTACATGTACATTTAATAAAAGGACCCTGGCATTTCATTCTATTAACATAATGCAAATCCAAAATCCTTCTTGGGCAAAAGTTACCTCAAAATAATGGGAACATTTCACTTAACCACTATTGTTATAAAACACAGGTAAAAAATGTTTTCATGTTTTCACGTTGCAGAATACTGGAAATGAATTTGGTTATCTTGAAAGCACGCCGATGTCTCTGTCCTAGCCCTGACTTAAAACCACGACAGAAAAGTTATGAAGAAAAGAAAATTAATATAATATTGCTCTTTTGGCAATCAGTTTTCATTATTTATAAAATTGCTAAAAAAGGGGCTTAAAACTGATCTAAAACTGATTTAAAATGCAATATGAACGATGAGTTTACAGTGAAAGATATTGAATTTCAACTCATCTCAAAATCATTAAAAAACATGTGACAGTGGCCCTTTAAGATGCCATTCTTGAAAAGTCACGAACATCATCTGGTGCTTGACGTGCGGATGGTGGCCCCTGCTTTCTTTCTAAAACCATGCCTGCACTTTTTTGACTGCGCAGTCTTGCAATTTTTCTATCCAGACCAGCCATAAAATCGTTTAGTTCTCTGCTCCTCCAAGGAAGGGGTTTAACACAGATGTTTTCGTTGTGATACAGACTCTGCATCAGACTCACTGCTGTAACCCTCCATCTCCTCGGATGGCATGAAGTCTGCCGTCATGCAGGGATGGTAGTTTTGTTTTTCGTCTGGTGAGATGGTTGTTGACTCACTCGGTGCTTTAACCCGCTTAAGGCGTTTCTGTAAAATGGTTTAAATCAACAGTCTTTTGTTAAAAGCAGTGCTAAAGCAAATTGAAAATAAAATTAATGCCTCTTTACATACCCATAATTTTTTCGTTTTGTTTTCATGGATAACACAATAAGATCTTGGGTATTACTTTTAAGGCAGGTTAAACAAACAGTGCGCATTTTTTGGCCGTGTCACAATTTTTTCTTTTAGTTTAAAGAAAGGCTTACTAGATTTCTGCAATCACATTACAGCCGAAAATAATGATGCAATCTGTTCATATTGATTCAATATCTGGAAAAAAATTCCAAAAAGCACCATGCACAGCCCATCATGAATTATTTTACTGACATAACAGTTCAAGAATTGTAAGGTACTAGGTGTTTTTTGTAATCAGAGAACTAATCCATGGCATATTCACTTTAACTAATTGAATTTTTGCATAAAGTCTCTTATGACTTTACAATGATAACATCTTGCTTTCACAAACCAAACTGTATTCAGTGAAATCAATGCGAAGTCATTGGTGTTTTGTGGGTGCATCGACTTTTAAATTCTAGAATTACCGTGTTTTTTGTGCTTCTTCTGTACTGCTCTTCTGGCACTGGTTTTGTTTTGCCGTTTTAAAATGAGCATGTATAGCAGCTGTTGGAATAGTAAATATATAATACAATTATAATAAGCTGCCTTTACATGCTGCATTTTTAAGCTAGTGAGTAAGTGACATGATCAATTTTCCCTAGTTCCAACCCTCTGAGGTTCAATCGGTCAAATAGACCATATTCGTATTCTCAGTATTGGACTGGGACTACAGTTGTAGCCTACTTTTTTAAATTTTTTGTTTTATTAATAACATGTTTTATTGCGAAAAAAGGGCACAACTTACAACACAGCTTGCAATGAAGGCTAATGCGGGGAATCTTTTCAAATGCAAATACTTTTTAATATGCATGTATTTCCCCCGTAGTTACTAAAAGAAGGAACAACGTACAACCAGCCAGATCACAATATGTCACGCAAATGAAATTCGAGAAGGGAACAAAACCTCAACCTCCCCCTAGAATCCTACTCTCCAAGGTCCCAAGGCCACGTATGGCGTTTCGTTGCGGACAAA
>BLAZ01001385.1:145566-148066 GCA_014633955.1 Acropora tenuis
CATTTTCCAAGTCCTTTAACTCATCATTTAGCATAGATAAGGCTGTCTTGGAAGATAAAGGAATCATGTGCATTCCCTGGCCATTTTGCCACCACATTGCTGAACATACCTAAAATGATAGTGAACGATTTCATCTAGTAGTGATTTTCTCTCCACCTTGTACTCCCTTGTGTTTGCTTGTGAACTAGAATGATTATTGTTACACTAATGAGGCATTTGTTTTTATAATCTACACATAGTAATGATATTAGAGGTGATGCTTTGCTTTATCAATAATAATTATTAAGAGATACACTTTTGTACCCAGAGGTAACATCTATGAAATGTCCATGATTTTAGGCAAAAAGGGATTTAAACCACGAACATCACCTTTATTTTCCCTACACTCAAGACCCCAAATGCAGAGGGTTTTTTTTCCATTTTAAGAAATTAAATTAATGATCTTTGAAGATTACTAGTGATGAAGTCAATATTTTGAGATACAATGCAATATTTTTCTCTAAAATTTTGTACCCCAGGACACAAAACAGATTGTATGGGCTCTTTGACCCAACTCACCTACTGTGTGACTCACCTCTATGATCACAAATCACTTGTACGTTCAGAGAATGGTAACCTTTTCGGTTCACGAAGTCGTTTTCATTGACACGTGGCACCTGAATGCGGATGTGTGCACAGTCAAAGCAACCGATTAAACCCGGGAAGACGTTCTTGGCGAAGAAGGCCTGTTTGATCACAGTTTTCTTGACTTCATCTGGCCAAACAATGAACATATGTTGGTGACGTACTAGAGCCTGTGATACTGCAGTTATGCATCGTGAGACCGTGGACTTTGGTAGCCCGAATGTATCACCGATTACCTCTAGGAAACTTCCAGTTATGCATCGTGAGACCGTGGACTTTGGTAGCCCGAATGTATCACCGATTACCTCTAGGAAACTTCCAGATGCAAAAAACGTTACGGCTACAAGAACTTGAACAAGTGGCAAAAGTGCGTGATTATGAGCGGTGTTTCTCGCTAGATCATTGGACAAAAAAAAAAGGCAAGGTAATTTATGGAATCTCTACCAAAACGGAATCTCGACTTGACGTCATTCTCGCTTACGTAGTCATCCAAACGTGCATTAAAAAGCCTAAAACGCAGCGGTCTGGCGTGTCTTGCACCAGCAAGACGACCAAACAGCCACATGTCGACCATCTTTTTTTTGCAAATTTATCCCTGGAATAGAGATTTATTACCACCTCGCAAAGTGTAATTAATTTATCCCAGATTTATCCCCTGAATAGCGCTATTCCTTCTTTTAGGAACAGAAATTATTCCGGGGATAAAGTTATTCCTGGAATAAGTCACATTTTTACCTGGAATAGAGTTATCCTTCCTTTCAGGAACCCGCCCCAGAACATTAGTGATGCAAGGAAGACCACCATCATCAACAATGAGCTCCTGCGATTGAAGATAGACATTGCAGCCTTGCAGGAGACTCATCTAGCAGACTCTGGAAAGCTGAAAGAAAAGGACTACACCTTTTTCTGGCAAGGAAAGAGAGCTGAGTATTGTAGATAATACGGGGTGGGCTTCACAGTCAGGAACACCTTGTTGAAGATGGTTTAACCAGGCGACAAGGGATGTGAACAACTACTGACTCTGACAGTCCAACCTCTGACATCAACACCTTCGGCCAAAGACAAATTCTACTCCAACTTGAATGTCGTCATCAAGAACATCCCCAACAATGAAGACGCCCACCAAGACTCCTGGCCCTCCTGCCTTGGTTCCTTGGGAGTTGATAAGGTCAACGACAACGGAGAGCGTCTACTAGAGTTTTGCTCTTACCACGGCTTGTCTGTGACCAACAACTTCCTCCAAACGAAGAGCCACGCTCAAAACACTGGCACCAGCTTGACATGATCATCGTCAGGCACACATGCCTTAAGCATGTGCTTCTTACCCGCACCTGTCACAGCGCAGACTGTGACACAGACCACTCTCTTGTATGCTGCTAGATCCGCCTGACACCAAAGACACTTCACGGCACTAAGCCTCAAGGGAAGCCTTGCATCAACACCAACAAGATGCAACAAGAAGCAAAGATGGAGGAATTTGCAAAGACCATCGAAGCCATCTCCACAAAAAATACTCAAAGTACAGCATCATACACCTGGATTCACCTACGAGAGTGCATTGCTAAAACAGCACTAGCCACCTTCAAAAAGAGGACCTCCCGGAGCTCTGACTGGTTCAATGCAAAGTCCGCGGAGCTGACCCCTGTCATAGAAGCCACACGGGCAGCCCTTGCTGAATATAAGCGTTCTCCAAGCGAAAAGACCCTTAAGATATTAAGAGCAGCTCGGAGCAAGGTCCAACAGACAGCAAGGAAATGTGCCAACGAGTATTGGCAAGGGCTCAGTCGTGACATCCAGACTGCAGTGGAAACAAGTAACATCAGAGGCATGTACGATGGCATCACGAAAGCTCTCGGACCAATTCAGAGCAAAAAAG
>BLAZ01001385.1:153066-155810 GCA_014633955.1 Acropora tenuis
CAGAAACAAGACCTTCCTACTACAATGAATGTATCCAATGCAACAACAGTTTGTCCAGGACAAAAAATAACTTTAAAGGCTAAGGTAGCCCATATCTACCCAGCAAAAATAGTTGGAAAGGATAATATCATGATGCAAAATGCAGTTGTTATTGATCCAACAGGAACTATTAAGTTAATCTTGTGGGAAAACTACACTAACACAGTGAACCAAGGTAGTACATACATATTCAAAAACTTGAGTGTAAGAAAGGACAAATTTACTAGTGAATTATATGTGAGCACTCTGAACTCAAGTACTACTATAGAATCTGCATCAGAATTTCAAGAGATACTACCAGTAACAGTACTAGAGAGTCAAACAGTAGATGTTGAGATTATTGGTGTACAAAAAGTACAAAGTTATACTGCCTGCTTAAAGTGCAACAAAAGGGTTGATAATTCTCAACATCAAAGTATCATTGAATGCTCAAACTGCCATTTCAAGCAAAAGCAAAATCTCGCAACTAAAGATTGGTTTGTCCAGCTTTTGGTTGAAGTCAAGAATTCCACTGCTACCAAACTGACCCTTACACTGTTTGAAAATATGGTTCATCAAATAGCCAAAATTAATGGCCATCCTGTGGAAATTAACCACAACAGAACTGATAGAAAAAATAATTTTTGATACATCAGCCATTTCAGTGACTTACAACAAGAAAAGCCATATTGTTGAAAACGTCAATACTGTATCAACATAGTTTCACAACTCAAACTTCATTGGCATACATGAAATGACTTAGAACCACAAACATCAGTCACCTACAAACTTTATTAGATCTGAAGGTTTCCGTTTGTTATATGGCAACTTTTGTTACATCCGTTAAGTTTTGAAATAACCATTCTCGCTTAATAGTATTACCAAAGCCTCTGGGGATCTCTGCAAAGAGCTGTTGCTATCAAAGCCGTATTATACCAGTGATAAACAAAGTTACTTAAGACAATATACTAGTTAACTAGTTGTATAACAGTACTTCTATACATCTTTTACGTTGTTGTTAACTAACTTCTTGTCAAGTTGTCTTTCCACAAGCTAGACTTAACATGTTCACTGGTTTTAACTCGTTCAATAAAGTATAAAGTTTGTTATTGTTTCAATGTCCTTTTTCCACTGCTTCTCTTACATTGCCTCAGAATAAGACCTCAAGACCTCTAGGTAATGAAATTTTCAAATCAACTATTTGGACCGATATTTCATTTTGGTTACATTTTTCGAATTTTGAGTTGATATATAATCATTTGGATATTTTGTCCGCAACCAAACGCCATAATACCCTTTCGCTCACTTATTTACCTCTTGTTGTGCAAATCGGTCCAATGAAGGTGGTCATTATCCTTTTTCGGGTTATTAAAGGCATGTTAAATCCTTCATATCTGTACCCTATACATGTACATATAGCCACAGTATACTTACGTTTACACACCATATGTCAGATATTCGCCATTTTCACATTTCTATGGTATTCTGATATTACTCATGCTTATATAGACTAACGCATCCCACGGAAACGGCTACAAGACGTCTTGTCTTTGACAAGATCACAGGAGAACTCACTGGTTTTTCTGATCTGGGTGACCCAAACTTGAACTTTGCAGTCTTGGAGAAAGCAGACGAAATGGCATTACATGCATTAGTATTCATAGTGCGTAGAGTTTGTACAGAGCTCAAGTTCTGCATAGCACACTCTGCTACCTCAGGAGCAACTGCTCCTCAAATGATGCCTCTGTTCTGGGAAGTAGTGTGTATCTTGGAGACAACCTGTAATTTATGGGTTTTTGCTGCGACCTTCGATGGTGATTTCTGTGTTATGTTCTCAATGTCATGGAGTTCCTTGCATTTTGGTCATCCTCTTTACAAGCACTCAATAGTGACATTGCCTGCCTGCTTTCAGATGATTTACAGTTTTGTGCAAGTTTTGTAACACATAGCCTCCCAGATATTGTAGTCCAGCCACCTCTTTTTCTAAGAAAGACCTTTGAACATCAGAATAATTAGCAGAATTAGGCAGTAATGACACTTTGGCATGATTTAGTAGTTGATCAGCAAGTTTTGTTGATAATAGGCTTGCTGCATTGCGTGACAGGCCTTCGAAATATTTTGTAGAGTTCAAAGCTATTTCAGAATAATACTTGACATAGAATTTTTCTGCATTTCCTCTTCTAATGAAACCTTTGTAAAGTCGTTCAGCAAATTCTGTAGATTCTTCATTGATGTTAAATTGGTAAGACTTGACTTCCTCCCTTAAAGTGTTTGCAAAAACTTCCCTCCCTTTGATCCTTATCTTCGTGTCATTCACAATGCCAATCAAAATATCAGCTGTGTGCTTCTTGCTAATTATCTTCGCTGCATTCCTTGTGTTTTATGGCTATATGTCAGTTTAGACCACGCTTGCTTTTACAAATCTTTTGGCACAATCTGCAAGCTATTCCTTGCATTTGGACCTGGACGAACGAAGTAGAAATAAATACTGATCGGCAAGACTTAAGCACGTGTGCGTAAAGAAATCAAACTACCGGCTGATTTACTGCCTGAAAGAGTTTGTCCATCAAACGAGCAGTCTTTCATAATAACCTCCTCAACAGCTTCCTCAAACTCTTCTTTGTCTTCCAAAGCAGTCAAAATCATCTCCCAATACAAAATCTTCATCGCTGGCCCCCATATTGGTTGTTGCTGCACGATTCACTGTGCAGGCTCATGATAACGTG
>BLAZ01001387.1:33350-35850 GCA_014633955.1 Acropora tenuis
GAGGGTCAAGTCCATCTTAATTCGTCTTAACACTTGCCAAATATAGCAATTATAGGTATCTCAATTTGAAAGATAAAGCACACAAAATTGCGGCCTTCAAATATCCATTACGTAATCGCTGTAGTTTGGTTGTAATAAAGGTATCAAGAATTGTTTCAAATCAGTCAATACTTGGGATTTTCGACATCGCTGCCAGTGATAAATTTAGGGAAACTACCAGTTTTTGTTTCGTTTTGTTTTTAACGTACAACTAAGAGCTACAACCCTGGACAAAACTGTTGAGACATTTCATTGCAATTTTCAATGTCGCACCATGCGACCATCGTGTCCAGAAGGAACAAACTCGCTTCCCTCCTCACCCCTGGTGCAATGTTGTTTCGGCTTAACAGCTCAAGCATGCATTTTTTGTGTTATCGCAAACAACATTGCAATGGAAGAGGGGGAAAACAATCTTTTAATTTGCGACAGTGAGCATTTTTGTCAGGGTGAGTGGCAAAAATAGGTATTTTTGTAAAGTGTCTCAACAGGTTTTGTCCGAGGTTGTAGCTAAAAAGTACGAACATGATTACCCGGCTGAAAAGTTTGCTCTGTCTTTGATTTTTGTGGAACTGTGTTTAAGCAGGATATCTTTGTAGAAATGGCATTCGTGCAATATTAAAATTATTCTTTACAATGAGATTTGTTCTTCTTCCAGGTCAAGGATTTTGAGCTGTGACATGATTTCCAGACTTTTAACGAAAGACTTTAACGGCGAAAAGGTAATTGAGATTCATGAAACGGATGGCCGGTCTGCTTGATGGAAAACATGGTGCGAAGGGGATGATCAGTATCTTTTCTCCAGAAGTTGTCCAATTTTCTTGGAGTATTTTTTGCCTGTTGACGATACATGTGATGACTGTGTTACAAATAACTTTAGAAATCCGTCAAAATAGACATCATGGTACTTAAGTATTCCCAAAGTGAAACTAGAAGGTACAGAGTTGATCTTAATCAACAGACTTTAAGCTTTTGGAAGATGCTAAGATTTAAGAATTTTGCATTTGATTTAAAATGCGTTACTTCAAACCTCGAAACAAATAGTAGTGCTTTAGATTTTATGTGGTTTGTTAAAAGCCACTTTTGTATGTCATGTATCATTGTTTAATCACTTGGCTCGGTTTCCTTTGTTTTTTGTAATAGCAAAACAATGCAATACAAGTGTATAATTTTGACTCCACTCCCGCGAGATTCCAATGTGAAAAAAGTTTATTAGGAGTACGCCCGTCACTCTGGTGAACAAAGGGGCCAAATAGAAAGAGAAAATGTGCCTGGAAACCTATTCCTCATTCAATTCAGCGGCACCACACCCAAAAGAAGGAGCAGTATTAGGTTGTTACTCAGGGAAAAATGACGTGATAAATCCAATTCGCATCTATTCAGACTACCAAAGAAAAAATAAAACTCGATCGAGAGGAAATAACGAGGACGACTGATCATAATTGAGTAATAAAAATCCTTCCGCAAAATCCCTGAATAATCCTAACCTGCCTCATAACCGCCTCCGGGCCTCTATATCGTGCCGTTAGAATTTTAAATTTCTGACTAACTTGTTCCCACTTGACAGTCAGGAATTGCACCTTCCGTTGCTCTTGTTCCGCTCAACATACCGCAAAGACTTGCTGATAAGCCACACTTTTTTCCAAAAATTGTCGGTCGAAATCGAGTGTGCGCCTTTTCTGTGAAATCATTTAGAAAAGGTGCCGTAAAGTCCCGCGGAATGACACTTGGCAAAGCACATTAAAATACCGCATAAAATTAAAACACAGTACGAGTCACTGTTTTTGCGAGTTTGGTGGCTCCTAAAAGAGCCTTCGGCGATGCAAGTATTATCAAGTCATGAATTCAAAAAGGCACGTATAAAAAGAACAGCTTTCAGCCGTCTTTAAAAACGTCCAGCACGGTGTACAGATGATATGACAAGAAGCTCATTTTTGTCCTTGTTTAATTTTAATCGCTTTAGAAGCATCCAGGTATCAATTTCTCGTACACAAGCTTCCAAGCTGCATTTGCTCAGTTCCATGCTATTAAGGGATTACGTCTCAAATGTTTCACACAGTTGCGTATCATACGCATAAAATCGAAAACTTAGATCATGCTTAGTAGCGATATCACTTGGTGGTGAAATATACAATGAGTATAAAAGAGGAACGAGGACCGACCCTTGGCGTACACCAAAACTGCAGAACATTTACAAAGTGAGTGTGCTTGCTCAAATATGATCGAGACTACTAATTCCTATATAATCGATGAGAATGGCATGAAAGTAAGATAAAGTGATCCTCATTGTCAAATGCTGTGGAAAGATCAAGAAGCAGCAAAATCACTGATCTTTTCTGATTCAAAGCAATTGCGATATCGTTTTGGACACGAATTTTAATTCGTGTCCAAAACAAAGTACGGTACGGAAACGGCTTTAAAAAGCTGTTTCCGTACTGTGAAGTTTTCTGTTCGCTGATTGATA
>BLAZ01001387.1:48350-50850 GCA_014633955.1 Acropora tenuis
CTTTCGAGTAAGATGCTCATCAAGATGAACTCCCAGAAATTTAGTTACGTTCGTTTGTTTTAGTAATTGAATTCCACATAAATTTTTAAAATCATGATTAGCTATTCGTTGTCGTGGTTTAAAAATAACATAATCAGTCTTTTAATATTAACTGAGAGTTTGTTAAATTTCATCAACCACGCGTACGGAAGCCCATAAAGGACACACCTTTCCTAGTAATTTAACAACATATTATATAAAGTCGCTCATCTAGTAAAATATAATGCACTGCAAAGAAACTAAATTCTCCCACTGGACACAAAATACTTCAGCACTCTCCAAACAAAATGAATCCGTACACCATAACCAAACTATTAACAGATTGATCAGCACACTGCAAACAAAATAAATTCCCACACTATTGACAAAATGAATCAGCTCATTGCAAATAAAATAAATTCACAAACTAACAACAAAATAAAACAGCGCACTGCCAACAAACTTCGAGTTCACTGCAAACTATCACTGACAAACACGCACTGCCAACACAAATTTACGCGCTGCAAACAAAAAATACAGCACGCTGCAAACCCATAAGCCTCAAAAATGTCCTGCATGAAATTAAAGGCAAATTCGTTACCATCACCACTACTGGTATACCTCTTATTCATTGGAATAGTGACAGTAAGGGAGCATGTATTTGCACAAATTCTTTTTGCAGTCAATGTAGTGTCATGATCAAATTTCAGCTTTCCTGAGAAATTTGGGAATCGAGACCCACTTCCAAATTGCAATACATCACTTAATGCAAGAACTTTGAGTTCTGCACCACAATTACCAGACAAGGTAGCTTCAGAAAAGGGGTAGACATAACATTTCAAGTTCCCTTTCTTTACGTTGCGCAGGAAGCTGTGCCATTTATAGACAATTTCTGTTTCTTTTTCGTGCAATTCTGTTCCTGTAGTTGAAAAACATGGAACAAAGCAGCTTTTCAAATCTTCAACAGAAATTTCAACATACATTAGTTTCTTTAAACCATCATCAGGAAATTTATGCAACAAATCTAAAACGCCAAATGATGCAAGACCCTTCCTGAAACTATAAATCTCCTAACTCAATACAATGTGTTTGATAAAAGCATTCAACAGGTAATTCTTGTCTTTAAAGGTTACAGTTGCTTTTGTGTAGCCCATATCAAAACGTTCAGGGAATTTTTGGACTGCATCAGTAAACGATGCTTCTTCACAACAGGAAGAAATGTTTTTAAGTTGATTGACAAACTCACATTCTTCTGGAACTTCCTCCAATTGTGGTTCTTGAGGGATATCTAATAAGAACCCTGCTACCATAGGAGTAAGGAAATGGGGTCCTGGGCAACCATTTAGCAGTGCAATAGCAACAAATTTATCAAACAGCTCAAACAAGCCTTTGCTCAATGCCTCTAGGTTGTGCCTAAAAGTGGCATTATACCCCTTACAAGTGTACTTTACACACTAAAACCAAGGAAGAGCTCAGAGAAGAATTCTCTAGTTACCCCGCCAGAATCAACTGCTTCCTCCCCTATAAACTTAACTGTTACCCTTGGTTTTAGATAGTCATCCTCTAAGCATTCAAATGCCCTTTTAACTATATTTTTTCTAGTAATTTCAATGAAAGTGAATTGCTCGATTGGAAAACCATTCAGGTTCTGTTCCAGTGCCTCTTCCAGGGACTTAGGAGTAACAAATTCATGTGTTTCTTCCACTGTGTTACAACCACAAGCTGCGGGATTGCTCAGACTCTGGTGTACAGCACATTTTAGCAGGAAGTCATCAATGCTGTTGGTATCTGAAATAAATCAACACTAAAATTCTCCTTCTGTGGTCCTTCTTTGAAGCAATTTATCAGGTAAAATTGAATAAGTGTGAGGAAAGTTAACTTTATTGAAGGACTTATTTTAGAAAGATAACAAGAGTATCTGGTAAGCAAAAGACTTGGTGAGTGAAATGTGCTATTACCTCCTCTTTCCCTCTTTCAATATAATGAATATCCAAACTTAATTTGTGTTGCTGAGTAACAGGGGTGCATCATTGATTGGTGGGGGAGGAAACCAGAATGAGATAGGGAGTCGTGCACAGTGGTGTCCCAATCAAATTAATTTTGCCTAGGGTTGTAGCACTGAACTGCTTCAGGAATTATAGAGATATTCTTGCGACTTGAAGGCTGCATTTGCGTTGGTTGACACCATCGTGAATTATAAATGAATAGAAAACAGTCATGTTTACAAATACCTCGATTTAATTTTGGGCCAACAAAAAAGCCTCTCTTACTACAAAAACTAGACACTGATCATAACACTCACCTTCTATATTTGGCAGAACATCAACGTGGCATTCCATATTATCACCGACAATGTTGGTTTGTTTTGGTTCACGCCCAGCGAGCCATTTGTAAGACCTCCCTCGTTTGCATATTCTTCCTCAGAACTGTCGTCACTGTCAACGTTTCTGTTCGCAAACTCATCAGATGGGATCAGGAAAAA
>BLAZ01001387.1:64140-66640 GCA_014633955.1 Acropora tenuis
TATACCCAAGGGTTGTCAGTGGATGACAGCAAGTGTGTGTTGGGGTTCCTGTGGTAGTTTTGCGTTAATATGTGACAACATCTGTTAACAATCGAGAGATATATTTCGGAAGCTTTTCCAGGCTAGAAGATCCACAATTGTGGTATTTTTGAAAGAAAACAGGTATGCATTGCTTGCAACTGACATTCCTTTGATTTCTTACCTACTTTTAGAGCAGCTGCAGTAATTTGCATTGTCAAAAGAAGATCGGATAACGTCTTACTCTGTTTTGACTTCGGTCACCGATCGCGAAGTACAATTTCATCACGCTTTAAGAGGTTGAAGCGTGACGCACAAACATACATTTGCCTAGAGATTTCCTTGAATCAATCGACGAAGTACCTTTATTTCAATATTCGCTTACCAGAGATTCGAAGGATTTGAAGAAAGAGCACACTCGTTATGAAGATAAGGGCAAAAAGCACTTTCAGGGGCGAAAAATACCGCCACCGCGAATAAAATTAATCAGAAAACTTAAATCTGCTTCATTGGTCGTCTATAGTCAAGAGATTGTTTAATAAGAATTAAGAGTTATTTTTGGTGAGAGGCTCTTCAATTTTCTACACACGATCACTAAATCGCCCGTCTTATCGACATTTTCAGCCGCGTTCGTTAATTTGCATTTTTCTCCAAAATAAAATAATATTTAACCAAGCGAAATATACTGACCATGGTTCCTCAAAGACAGTACTCTTGAAACTGTGACCGAAATCGAATTTCAAGGTTTGCCACTGATTTTAAATTTTGTTTGAATTTTAAGGACGTCCACTCTTAAAGGATAGGTTTCAAGTTTATTTTGCCAAAAATAATGTTATTACCTAAACTTCAAAAATAGGACCACAACTTTAAGTTTACCAGACATCTTCCGTTGTACAAGTACGTTACAAATTGGAATATTTTAATGTATATAAGTATTTCTGTTCTACGGAATATTTCAGTTTCCTTGATACCGCCGCGTCTAATGTTCGTTGAAAAATTATAATTAAGAAGGCGATGTATATAAAATGGGAGAAGCCTATTCAAAATTAACAATTTAAATATTTGAACCTATTCCTTTTCATATAGTTTAGCTTCATTTTGTTCCCCTTGTTTTATTTGCTAAAATGAGCAAATATTGTAATCGTTGTAACTTGAGACCTTAGTGTAATACTTTCATAAATGGCGGCACATATTATTATCCCTTTGTATTTATGTCAATTAGACCTACTGGCCTCACTTTGGTTGAAATATCTAAATATAATCCCAACGGATTATGCGATTTGCTTTGATACAGAACGTATGTAATGCTTTCGAGTAAGATGCTCATCAAGATGAACTCCCAGAAATTTAGTTACGTTCGTTTGTTTTAGTAATTGAATTCCACAGAAAATGTTAAAATCATGATTAGCTATTCGTTGTTGTGGTTTAGAGATAACATAATTGGACATTTAACATTAACTGAGAGTTTGTTACATTTCATCAACCACATATTATTATAGCGCAGCTCGTCATTTAATACAGATTTTACCCTTTTTGGGTCTGAATGTGAGTAGAAAAATACTGGTGTCATCAGCAAAAAGTAAAGATCATTAATAGATAATATGAAAAATAGTGGACCTAAATGGAACTTTGCGGGACACGACATTTAAGAATTGTTTAGAGGAACATGTAGAATTAAATTGAACAGATTGTTTGCAACAAGAAAAACAACTTTTAATCCATTCCAAGGCCAGCCCACGAACACCGTAATGTTCCAACTTGCCAAATAGGATTTGATTATCAATGGTATTAAATGCTGAAGAGAGATCTAGGAAAACCGTTGCAGTGGTCTCATGTCGATCATTTGAATATGAAATTTTGTTAATAAGGTGAATAAATGCAAGAGGAGTAGAGTGTTTTATCGAAAAGCAATTTAACCGATTGTCTATAACTCGCCCAAAAAATTCAGTCGTATTCGATAGTAGAGAAATAGGTCTGTAGTTCGCCAAAATACAATGATCCTCCCTTTTGTAAACAGGGATTACCTTAGCAATTTTCAGGTTGTCTGGGAAAATGCCATTTTGCAGTGACATAATAATAATATTCTTCTAAAGATGACGAATTTTAGTGAAAACAGCTTTTGATTAAATGCATTGGAATCCTGTCATAACCAAGGACTTCCCCAGAAGCTAATGTTTTCATATTCTATTGTAGTAGTTGGCTTAAGAGTGATTGGGTTGTTATTATTGTTGATGAGGAATGAACGTAAATTAGAATTAACTGCTGGTATAACACCTGCAAGGCCTGGGCCAATATTATTGAAATATTTACAAAATCTGTCAGTAATCGCCTTGGGATCGGTGTTAAACTTCCCTTTCAATTTAAGGCTTGTAAGCAATGAAGGCTTGCTCGTTTGCTGATTTATCATTTAGCAATTTCCAATAAATAAGAGCATAGATCGGAAAATGATCTGATAAATTATTGAGAATTGAGAACAATTCCG
>BLAZ01001387.1:79140-84140 GCA_014633955.1 Acropora tenuis
CAGGTATCAATGAAAAGGATCTAAAGAGCAAGGGAACATTTCTATTGACAAATGCTGGCGAAATTTCACCAATTTAACAAGTTTTGGGCGGTGAGGAAGTAGGACTAAGGGCCAATTCAATTCGCCATATATGGAACTTGCAGCATAAATGTAGGCTATAGCAATGTTGTGTAATTTTGGGACTCAGCTGAGCTCACAAGAACTCTGACTTCTCATTTTCTCCGGAAATGGGGTTTTCAAGAATAATTTTTCAAATCAGTATTCATATAGTGTTAAGTTTTAGCAATGTCTGATCGCGGAACTTCAAATGCTTATAAAATGCCAAAACTACTATCTCTCAAGAAGCAATGAAATACTGGCAATGACAGAGGACCTTTGGGTAATGATAACGATTTAGCAACAATAATGATGATAACGATGATATTAAATATAAATAATAATTATAATAATAACGATGATAACAATACTTATAACAGCAACATCCCCACAATGTTGCTGGTAATAGTGCTGTTAGGAATGACAGTTACTCAATAAAGTGATTGAATGCCTCTTTTGAATTTTCATGGTTAATGAGCTTTTAAAAGTTGAGAACAAATTAATTACATCAATTTCAGTTGATAAACGTTTTGAATTTCTCTATGAATCCAAAAATTTTGTTTGATGAAAGATTCAATGAGCTCTAACAGTGGACAAAGTCATGATATATAACAGTGTCATCTGGTTTTCTTGGCTCTGTTCCAGTTATGGGCAGAAATAGAGCCTATGTTTATTTTCAATCCACGAGCGCTGTTGAGCAACTCCTTCCTTATGCTATTTTTAATCAAAGGATAGAAATCTTTATACATAAGTTCACGTATTGACTATTGAAGAGAATAACTATTTTTTTCTAGATCTGGATGTTAACTTGTTGACATCCTCGGGGCTGTGTACCCTGATCCCGGCCCTTTTTAGGCCTTTGATCCGTGATCCAATATACCTCGTTGCGACCCTGACATAGCTTTAACGAAATTTAAATAAAAAAGTGTCAAGTAAGCTATGATCATCGCAGTTATGAACCCACAAATGACCAGCTCCCAAGGGCAGTGGCTTCATAGCTCAGTTGGTTAGAGCGTTGCAGCGGTATCGCGAGGTCACGGGTTCAAACCCCGTTGAAGTCCTGACTTTTTCAGGCTTCTATACGCAATTGCTTAAAGTGCATTCATAACTGCGATGATCATAGCTTACTTGATTCCAAAATCCGCAGTTCAATATATGAAATATTTCATATATCACTTTATAAAAAAAAAGCGTGTTCGTAACGGCTGAAAGGCATTAAATCCTAGATATAACGTGGAATCATCGAGATGGCGGATCTTTTTTCAAAGCACTTGTAATTCAAATATAACTATACAGCTGTTTTGAAGTAGATACCACCTCCTAGCTAACCGTCTACATTCTTGTATACCCGTTCGTTTTTCGGGTGGTTGAATACTCTGCCAACGCAGTCTGCAGTCATTCCAATGTAAGAAGAAAGAGCTTGAGGGAATTCAGGGTAACTAAGGATCAGCACGTGTAAATTAGCCAAAGCTTCCGTAGAACGAGACATAACATTAGCAGCTCTTGTTATTCGATCATATGGAAGTAAGTGGCTCTGTGTTAATTCTGTACTTTAGCCGAGCTTGGTACAGTCGCTTTAAGATATGAAGAGACAGCTTTGGGATTGGAGTTGTTCAAAGTTCTCCCAAAGGTCCACCGTGCGCTATGTGCTGTAAAGTTGCGCACCGCGGCTTGACTGACTTTGCTTTTTTGGAAGAAAATGCACGTTTTTTAAAGGAAAAAAGAACTTTTTTTCAGATTTTCAACGATTTTTAATTCTCAAAATGTATATTACACATATGTATGTAACAAAAAATGTCGTGTCCTAGCGAACTTCAAGGTAGAGGCGCAGGAACACTGCCAGAAATTTTACGCATTCACTGAGTCAAACAGCAGTCACAAACTGCGTCAATTGCCACCAACTAACATATCTCATAATACAACTAGAGGAGGCAATGTCAGTCACACCATACCTACAACGTGTTTTGCAGACAAGTTTATTCCGTCAATGCCATATTTTATATGTATACAATGGTCTTGTGAAATGTTAATATTACAGTTTCATTATTTTCATGTTCTATTGTAAAAATTTGGGCAATTAAGCTTAGCTTGGTCTAATGCAATTTTTTTTAACAAACCACGTACCTACCCACCCACCTACCAAACCACGTACCTACCTACCCACCTACCCATCTATCTTTTTATCTATCTTGGCAGTGACAGGCATTCAAGAATTAAATATCAATCTCTGATTTACTTCTTTGAACTGCTTTCTTTACAATTTCATGCAAGTGTAACTTTGAATTGGCAAGTCATTACACACTGCAAGGCATCACAGACTGATGTTATTGTAATCATCTCCAGATACAACTTCATTAATTTTATTATTTTGTGACTTGAATGTGCTCCAATAGTTCAAATAGGCAAATGGTAGTTGTTATGGTAACTTCCTTGATGTAAAGTAACTATTGAAATGAGGCCTCATTTGATTTCTAACATATATATAGGGGGGGGGGGAGAATAAAAGTTACACTGCAGCACTACACTAAATTCATCAACAAAATTAATAAGGGTCTCCGAGAGGTTTTGGGGAACCAGGGAACGAGGGAAATATCATGAGAAATAAGAAAATATGAACCTGTTTTAGGAAATGCAGGAACAACTAAATGTTGATATTGATTATGGTGGGGGAAGCAGATATACTACACAAGGAACAAATAAGAAAACGACTGTGGGGATATTGGAACACAGGGCAATTTTGAAAGGGAACAAGGACCTCCTCTACAGGACTGTCAACCCCCCAAGTCTTCGAATATTGAGAATTGATAGGGAAGGGATGATAGATGAGACCACAATGCACATGATATCATTCATGGTGATGTCATATAACAGCATTTGTCCAAAAATACTTGTTTACTCCAAATGACATATATACCGTGTTAACAGTTCATATTCAGCTGCTGAGATATGTATATAAAGAAGTGCAACAAATTGGTTATTTAATGTCACTGCCAATGGTATGAACTTATCAATAAAAATCAAAATCTTCGCAAATATATTATTAATAATGTAAAGTCACTGGTCATTCCATTGACCATGACTAAATCGGAAGCTTAATCGTAACTACCACGGTTCTACTAATCATAATGATGAAGTAGTCTTCTAACCACTTTTTTGTTGTGCTATCAATGTTAACCGTAAGTTAGCTCAAACAAGTCAAAATATTTGAAATTTTATCGTTGTGAAAGTCGTGTCTCACAAGAAATAACAGACTGCCAATTATTATCCAAAAGATTTCAGACTCTAATCTGGAGACCAGGAGATATTGTTCAAAATCTGCTTCGCATGGGAGACCCTCATTAGATCAGGTTTTCAGGGGCACTATAAATCCACCTGTATATTTAGCCGGGGTATAAGAGAGCATCCTTTTAAAGACAGCCCTATCAAGCATCCATCCATGGTTGTACTAAAAGTTTTTTTGTGAGCCATACTTAACTTCCCTTCAAATTAGCTAGATGATATGTAAATAGGCAGATGAGATGCAAAGATTTCCCTGCCTTGGATGCACCAACTCTTCCGGCTTTGCAGGAAAATTCAATTCCGCTGATTTCGAGCACTTCCGTGTGTATAAAACGAATTATGTGTTGTCAATCTTAACATGCTATGACAGATAATGGCCTTAGGTACAGAAAAATGATTTTTAGGCAAAGAATAGACCCTATTCCAAAATGGCGGATGCGCGGAACGACCTGGGTTCCATTCATGAAAGTGAGGTAGGGTAATAATCTTAAGGTCCCTTAAAGTCAAATTTTTTCACCAGACAATGATATCTGTTTAAGCTGAAAATGATTTACTCACCTTTGAGTGGTTTTGTAAAATAGAGATAAGGTCTTCTCTCCGTGGAAGAGAAACGACTGCCGGAAATAATCTGTGCGTCTTCACGGGCTAAAAGCTTCGGGGATCCAGTTACGTAACATGGACCTCGTGCTTGCGCTCACCTATCTCGTTGGATCTTTTGTGCCTGGCCATGCGACAGAATGTAAGTTTTAAAAAGCTGACGTTTCGAGCTTTTCGGCCTCTCGAGAGCAGGAGCAACTGTTGCGCGAAAAAAGTCCTATCGCTCAAAACGTTAGCTTTTGCAACTGTTACGGTGTCAAACCTACAACATAAACTGTGTTGATAATTAAATTTTCGTCGACTATTCCCCTAGCAACGCAGCACCACAGTTTCTATAGCTACTTCTTTTGTTTTACAACGGTATTCCGTCAATTGTTAACAACTGAAAATAGTGCTTGCCCTCTGAAAGCTAGAGCGGAAACCTCCACTATACACAATTTCCGTCCACGTAAAAAGGAAAGCCAGGGTTAGGGGTATATCTAATGCTCATGAAGTCAGTTTGGAATGCTAAGAAAACCATGCACGCAGTACGGATAAGCATACGTGCAAAGTGCATAAAAAATCGAATGTGTTAATTAGTACAACGCCATCATTTCAAATCTCCAGAAATATCCAGGATAAGGTACGCTCATGCCAACTCAAATAAGCGACACGAAATGTCCACTTGCTTTTCGGAGAGAATCTTGAACTTACATAAAGGCCCTAATGAGCTTTCCAAATCGCAAACCAAACACTGATTTTTTCGGCCGATTCTACAGGCAATGGTAGTAAATCTACGTCAATCACGAAAAAAAAAGAAAACAGCAGCAAAACCAACTTAGTGGTTAAACTGATTTCAACTGTTTATTGACTAAAACAATCACAATACCTTAAAATTTTCGGTTCCACTTTCTTATAAAAGCTATGTAACATTCACAGTTGTTGCCTTAATTGATTTTAATCAGAAAACCTTATATTGCTTTTTTCTTTAAGTAGTCAAAGCTGTCAATCAACCAACAGGACGCATGCACGGCACTGTAGGGCGATAC
>BLAZ01001387.1:109140-116640 GCA_014633955.1 Acropora tenuis
AGCTTTCTAAATCTTTCACGGTGGTAATTCAACCTTTATCAACTCGTTTGATAAAACCAAATTTTTGTTTTGATGTCTCCCACCGACGCAGCACAACAGTTTCTTTAGAAACTAGAAATTCATTAATTAAACAATGACAGGTATAGCATTATTTATTGATAGCTTAAGTTTGAAATGGTGTCCTCTGTTGGGAAGGAAAACAAAAGATAAGTTTTTAATTTCAACTAAAATTTCTCGCGGTTTGTTTCATGACAGTGTTTTATGAATTACTAATTTCTTCAATTGAAAGCATAAATTTCTATCTACTGAGAAACGCTAAACGAGGAAATTAATCTTTTTTTTTTCGTTTTTCTCTTTGTTTTTTTTCCCGCTGGATTGATTTAATTTTGATTCTTTTACTTCCTTCAACTGTTCGATGCACGTCCCCAACTTGCCTACCTCCCCTCCCGTTTCTTGTCACCTCAAAGTTTGTGCTCGGTTAAATGTATATATTTTATTTGTCAAGCATGTTCCTATGCGGCACTTTGACAAATTCAACAGCAAGACGTTTTTGGCGTAAATAATTTTTACATCCTCGTAAAATCGCCGGTGAAACAATAAAAGACGTTGCGCTGGAGAGTGAGCGGAAGTGGCGTCAGCACAGTACCTTCAGTGTTCATACCTACGAATTTCTACTTATGCTATGGCACTCGCTAAAAAAGTGAAAAAGACCTGTCGACGAAAAAATTACAAAAATGAAAAATTTTCGTTCTAAATTTCAATGTACAAGCTTCCAAAGTATGCTATTTTTTCCTTACGGATGTTTTTGCTTTTATAGTAACCTCTGGGTTCGATTTGCTATTACTACTGAGTGTTTGTTTGTAAAAGGTCCTCTACCGCCCCCATTCCCCCAAATAAAAGATAGAATATGAATTGGGAGTAATTTAAAAGAGGGCACTCCGTTTCAATTCTTCTCCGTGTTTGAACAGGGTATGACAGATAGTCAAACCCAAAACCAGACATTAAACATGCTTTTTTGTCTTCCTGAACAATTGGCTGGTTTAATTTTCAGGAATAATATAAGTTCGACACGCAATGGTCATCCAAACATGTGTAAATCCGAAAACATCAATTACTTCTTATTCTTGTTAACTTTGGAATAAGTAGCAGCTGGAATGGCTTGCTATTAGTGCGTTTGCCCGACGCGCTCGAGTAAATTTACTGACCTTGGAAGAAATTGTTGTACTGGAGGTCATTTTTAGGAAGTCGCTTTAAAACAGCAAACAAAGAACCTTTTAAGCTTTGATTCACATAACACTCTTGTCTCAATCATTGCATTAGTTTTTATCTTACTTTGCAATAATTCCCTTGGTTCTCAGCAACTTCCTGTTAATAAACCGAGTTAATAATTCATCATTTGTTATTGGTTACTTATCTTCATGAGCCAGGTGACTATAAAACCACTAATTGCGTTTCGACGCATATTTTCTTGATTGATCGAAATAAATAGGATACAAATGGCTCTCAATTGAAAGAAAATTCACGGAAATTTAATTCTCAAGAAACTGATGGCCTACAGAACCATTAATCAAACGCGAAGTTTGCTGACATCATTCCGCAATGATCCCGAACTTCAAGACGTATTTACAACTGTATCCCATGACAAACACAAAAATTACATTTACGCCTCAAATATAAAGGCATCTTTTTGATGCCAAAATTAGTATCTTTACGTATTTTGCTTTCATCAAGTTTGGCTTTTTTTGGAAAGACGATAATTAACAAGTCATGCTGCTTGCATCTTCAACCCTGAGGCAAGTTCGTTGTTTCATAACATCACATAGACAAATAAGCAACAAAATATCCGCATAATTGTTATAGCATCCTCGTAAGAGCTTCCTATCTAAAAGTACAATGCAAATTTTGCAAAATAGAGACCGATCGGATTGTGTCTGATAACCGCAACGTCTCTGATTGGTCCAGCACCAAGATAGTCGCTCGAGGGGCTCCTCGTGCCATTCGTGAGAGTGAATAGCATTGGTCGTCCTCAAAAACAAAATAATACTGTTAAGTGATGGGACGCTTTCAATCGCAGATTAAGACGTTTAGGTCATCTGCGTCTTATTCATGTGGTGATCTTAACTTAAAAGAGTAATTTATATGTATTTTCGAGAATATTTTGAAGAGATAAGTTTTCGGCTTGCAGCGATCATAATGAAAATTCTTTTTTAATTTCTCGTTGAGATACACGTTGTGCCCTGATCACGCGTTATTGTGAACCAAGAACATTTACTTTAAGTTGACATTTTGTTCATTTGGAAACCGAATTATTATTGTTACCAGTGTATAATTTTTATTTTTCTAAATTCTCTGTCATTTACGCTTCATCTTCTCGTCGAATATGACATTGAATTTTTCTGCCGTTATGAGACTTGAATTGATTCCTACCATTAAATGAAGTTCGATTTATGGCTCCCTGTATCAGTATCCAATAGAAATATACTAGAAGATTAAAGCTGCTTTGATTGAGTATCACAAGGAAGAAATGAGCTCAGGCCGAAGAACCCACAAACCCGTGCATCAATTTGTTGTCACAAATATCTGACCACGACTGGAGAAGTTCCCACAAACATCAAATCAAACTTCAGGCGGACCTTAATCTTACCTTTTTCCAAAATTTCTTTACTTTGTTTGACTCAATTCATATTTTGGCTCTTAGCATGTACTCTCTGATCGGAATTACGTAATTTTGCGAAATACGCTGCGACAAACCGCAAAGAAAGCCATTGAAGTAAGACCAGAAAATTCAAGAAATACCGTTCTTTGCCAAAGTTATCGTCAAGACTGTAAATGTGGTACTCTTACTTTGATATTTTGTGGAGGATGGCACGAGTTCCTAGTTCAGCTGGTTAATTTTTTTATTTGTGGCTTTTTCGTTGCCGTCGACGTCGTCTATGCTAAAGCTCGGCCCCAATGCTTCACGTTTGCCTCTTTCGGAAAACGACAAACGTTGAGAGAATAATTGACAAAACCGCTATTATTTCTCTCTTTAAACTTTTGATACGACGGCTGAATTTGAAACCAAGAAATGACAGTTATCGTTGTTTTTGGTTTTTTTTTAATGCTGCACAATAGCTATGGTCATTCTTGTAAGATTCACAATCATGGCAAAGGAACCAATGGTACGCAGGTATGGCATCGCTTGTATGCAAGGCTTGTTTGGCACATAAATTACTGTAATATAAACGACTTACGCGGTTTTAGTAACCTTGAATTGAAGGCTTACATCTAAATGAAAATTAATCAGGTGAAAAAAAATTTAAAAAAACTAAAACGTGAAACAACGGCGCCTCAATACGCTAAATACCTGGCACATTGAATATCCAAGCCTTCTGACAAAAGGCCAACGCAAATTAGGCCTCAACTTGAATGAGAACAAAATCGTCCTAACTTATCCCGTTCTAGATAGTGAAATAAATGCTTGAGATTAATTAGGGCATTAAGGTACGTTTTTTTCCACCCAACTCTCTGAACTGAAGGATTCTTTTTCCCGTGAATGTTCTCCAATTGTCATGTAAATTCTTAGCTGGCTCTTGAATGATATTTAGGTGTACTTTAGAACCAATTTACCTTGCTTTGTTGACTCGGCCTCCGACTGGTTCATGTAGCAGGACTGTCTGCAAATCATCGAGGTATCATGACCAGCTAACTTCACTAAATACTCTACAGCTGATTGTTAGATGACACTGAATAGGCCCTTTACGGTAATATTTGCCAGCGACCTGCAACTGTGACAATCCCAATAAGTTTTCAAATCCTTGCCAGTTTTATTTTTAATGACAACAGAAGCCGTCACGGCTCGTGATTGGGAAAAGATTTGCAGCTCGATCGAATAGGTAGGTGAAATTTAATCCTTTTCATGAGTTTCAAGAATTATACCCCGCTACATAACTGGCTGGTTTGGCTCACGAGAGCTTCTTATCAGTTGTCTCTCGAATTTCCCGCAAAGCAGGTAAAACGCTTGTCTAAGAAATAATTCAAACACGGTTTTTTTCTCTAGAAATGTGAACCATCTCTATTACGAATATACGCTTTACAAATCATGTTTCAGTCATGTTTACATGTTTCAGTCTTTTTTTCACGTTCAAAATCACCTTTTAAAATTTTTATGGCTGCTCCAGTTGGATGAACGTGGTTAAAAAAAATCATGACAAAAGACGAGGAACGAGTCAGTTAAATGGCAATTATTTTTACCACCTAAGGATCGCTTATTCCTTTTCTTCGAAAAAAAAAGCAGCACGTTAACGTTTTTGGCATCATGATTTGTTTTAGATATTGTGAGGTTTCAGTACGTGGTAATGTTTCTCTGTTGGCCAATTTCCAATTAAAGTGGTTCTTGTAAGCAACGCTGATTTCAGTTGCGCAATAGTTTCCGAAACCAAGCAATTGAACTGGAAAACAAGTTGTTGAACTCAGTTTACCCTCCAAAATTTTTTCCATATGTTTGGATCTAAAGCCACTATTTTTTCACATGTTTCAGGAGTTGGCAAGAAGTCGTGATAGATACGTACACTTTAATCTCAGAGCGGTAGATTTCGATTGGGAAGGTAAAGAATCTCATTTCCTTAACCTGTTGAGCGTGAGAATGAAAAGGAATTCTGCTCACGAAAAGGAGAAATCTATATATATGGTAAACATGAATAGTTTACAGTCGTGCTTGCGTGTGTTTGGGCGGACTTCGACTTTCCCTTGAGTGATTTCTTAAGATGATTTCTCGTAGTAATTACAAAGATCTTTCAAATAGTCTTCTGTTGGTTGGCATTCAATCTTTTCATGGGGAAATTTTCTGGGCATTTCATTTTTAAAGTTAAACAAGGGCCGGTGGATTTTACACGTCGTGGAAATATAATCTTTCCACGGTGTTTATATAGTGATTTTTTCAAGTCCATTAGAGAGACTATGCATGCATTTCAGTCGTGCATGCTTGCGTGTGGTTTCAAAATTATGCGCTATTAATCGTCAATCTTTGAAGTAAGCTCACGATATTGACACATGACAGAGAGTGTTTCGACAAATATTCACGACCAATTACCCTTAAATACGCCCCAGGTCAACGCTAAAATGCGTTATTAGCATAATCTTTCTTTTGATTTCATTTTGTTTTTGTTTTTTTTTTTTTGGGCAGCTGGCAAGACTTGATAATGTGTTTTCAAACCTTTGCCAGTTAAACAAAACTAAATGAATCAGACGTACAAAGTTTACCTCGGGAAGTATCACACACTAAGGAATACTTGCCGTACTGCGGGAAGAGACCCTTTTACCAGTTTCTGGTGGTCATGTGAAAGTTAGCTGTCCTGATATGGAAATAAGATTGGAGGGATGGGGAATGTGGAGAAGTTGAGGTTTTCAAAACGTTTCTCGATTTATTGAAATCTCTGAAGAGATTGCAAATAATATTTTCAGCCCTTCAGAAAGCGAAATTTTCACGTTAAGGAGTCAAAAAAAGTCGAACAGTTTCACATTGCAAGGAGTTTTGAGAAATTGAATTGGACTGTTTGGACCCCATATTCTAATATTTGCAATTCTGGATCGAAGAAAGTGATGATAATGCGAAGGGTAACAACCTC
The DNA here is from genome assembly GCA_014633955.1 of Acropora tenuis. Taxonomy (NCBI): domain Eukaryota; kingdom Metazoa; phylum Cnidaria; class Anthozoa; order Scleractinia; family Acroporidae; genus Acropora; species Acropora tenuis. The sequence continues at coordinate 114,747 of BLAZ01001387.1, forward strand.
ACTTAATCTTTTCTCAAAGAAGGCACAAATCTTAATATTTCTCGCGTGCGATAAGTCAAAGTGATTGAGCTTTTAACAGATGGAGACAATTAAGGTTCCTTCATGGCTACGGCATTTTCCCTTGTATAGAAATCTTACTCTTTCGCTAGGCTCACTCGTTCCATTTCTGACAGAGACCAATAGCGGCGAAAACGCAGTACAAGTGCCCAGCCCATAATATAATTTTTATTTTATTTTATACATATTCAGGTTCCTCTTTTTTCTTGTTTTATTTCGCTTCTGTAAACTTACAAGTCATTCAAATGAAAATGAAAATTCCGCTTTTGCTTGCAAAAAGTGGCTCTAAATGCGGCGTAAAAGTTAGGTCAAGTACCTTTACAGAATTTGAAATAAGCCTTACTCATGATAAAATCGATCTCTTGAAGAAGGAATCAATGAACACTGAGTTATTAGTTGCACAGTATTTCATTGCAGTAATGGGCTGTGGTCATCAAACGACTATTCTAGAATCGGTATGATTCGCTTGTAACTTCGGGCCATAGAAACAGAACCATAGGCGTTCAACATTTGCATATACTCGCATGTTCATTCGGGAGCAACTACTGAATCCCCAGCTACTGCTGTTAACCCTAACCCTAATCTTTAGAGGAACGAATTAGAAAGCAAATTTCTTCATTGTTATTTAAAGGGGTGGAAATATTTGACCGGGTATTTTGAAGTTTGGTCATCATTTCAAACGTATTAAATATTAGACGACAGATTTTTGTTTCTTGTTTGCATTTCTTGGTAAGAAGTTGAACTGTTGCTTTAATCGTTGGCGCGTTTCTAGAACCGTTTAAGCAACCTTTGCACAATTTAATATTTGTCTAAATTAGTTGTCCAGAACATCCTCACAACCTTTTTCTGAAGGAGAGTTGATTAACCTTAGGTCCAGTGCTTTGACAGTCATACGATGTTTTTCGTCAGGCAAAAATGATAAGGTGGAGGGAAACTGAAACCAACTAAAACTGAATGGCCGAAACACTAGCTTTCTTAAGAGTCAACATTTGTTTATTCCTTTCGGGATATCAACCTTAGTAAATTAGTGTAGAAATGACAACTACGCTATGGGGAACTCATGAAATCATTCTCATTAAACTAGGTTTACATAAATTTTCCTGCTACTTGTTCTTTTTTCCATTTAGTATCCTATTGTTTTATTGAAGTGATAACGTTGTCTGTTTTTTTTTTTCTCTAGGAAACTCCTTAGAGAATACTGAAATTTCCTGAATAGATTTCAAGGACCTATCGTGGTGGTGCACATCATGAAAAACACTCCGGAGGTTTATGTAAACATATCAAGTGAAAACGCGACAACTCACTCAGCGCAGGTTAATGAACCCGTGAACTCAGAAGTCGCCGAGTTGATTGCCATTGCAGCAGCGATTGTCATCATCAACAGCGTTGTTCTTTTTTTGTTTATCCAGAAGAAAAACCTGCGAACAGTTTCAAACTACCCTCTTTTCAGCCTGGCTATTTGTGATCTCGTCTGCGGTTTCCTTGCGATTCCCTTGTTCATTGTTTCCTATAAAGGACTGATTACGTCTGAGAGCATTGGATTCTATGTGGGATTCTTTCTGGTTGTTATTCACAACTTTATTGCCATTCTCTCTGTTTTTCACATTGTTGTTTTAACGGCAGAACGGTACTTGGCCATCAAATTCCCACTGAAGCATCGTTCTTTAGGTCGAAATTACATGCGAAAGATGTTAGTTGGTGGTTGGATTTGCTCACTGTTGGTATCCTGCATTCCGTTTACTTGGGCTGATAAGATGTATCCCGAATTTCAACCGGAATCCAGAAAGTTGACGCTTGGTTTTACTATAATTTGCTTGGTATTTGCTTTGGTGCTTCC
>BLAZ01001387.1:128868-133868 GCA_014633955.1 Acropora tenuis
AAATTTTAAATTTAGCGGGCCGTACAGCGGGCCGTACAGCGGGCCGTCCTGTAGAATACGGCCCGCTAATTTAGCCAATTACAGCGCGCGTACTATCTGAGAGATATAATAAATATATTTATCAATTATTCCACGAGCGCGCATTGGATATGAGATGATAGATAGCCAACGAGGCGCGTAGCGCCGAGTTGGCTATAATCATCTCATATCCAACAAGCGCGAGTGGAGTAATTGTTTTATAAAAAATACCCCCAAGATATTAGACAAGTCTTTTCGACATTATTTTGTGAGAGAAAACCAGACTTTGGAATGTACAGATAATTTTTAAATGTGTAAATTGTCTCAACTGGCATTGTTTGCTATGACCAACTCGGACGCTTAAATTGTCAAAAATAAAGTTTTGAAGTTTTTACCTTAAAATATTTTCATGCCATAATTTGTGGCGTTCTTTATGCTCCCTGGTGCTGCGTTTTCTAATCGTTCAATGACTTCATTTTCATTCAACTCCGGTGCAAATTTAGTGATTTTCGCTAGCCGCCATTGTTTCTTGAAGGTAAATTTAAATTTAAGCTGACGCGTACGCTTACCATATTTGGAGATTATGGTATAATGGCTGATATACCATAACGGCTAAGCCAATAAAAAGCCTAGAATTGCATTATCCAATGATCCAGTTTTTTATAAATATATATATATATATATATATATACAGTTCACACCTCAGAAGATATTCATTCCTTTAATGCTACAGATCTGTTCCGTATGGCAAAATATGGCCACACTCATCAGGCAATTTAACGAATGAATACTTTCTGAGGTCTGAACTGTACTCAATCAATTTTTTTGTAACTAGTTGAAATATTCATTTAAGAGTAAAAAATCATACATTCAAATATGTGAGAAATGTATATGCAAAACTAAAAAACAAAAAGTAGTTAAGCTAGAGAGAATGTAGTACCGGTATCATATTAAACTTTACACATCCTTATTATCACTCCTAGTTCGAAAATCGTAAGTAGAGAGAAAATGCGGCAAAAATCACAGGAGATTCGGAGAAATCTGCATTTATGTTGACTTTTATGTCACCCCTATGTCTCTGACCGACTATGTCATTGATCGACAGGATTAGAGCGGGATCCTTTGTCACTCGAAACGAAGAAAACGTGAAAAGGAAAAAGTAAGTCGAAGCAAACTGAAGCGTCCACGATTTCTTCGTCATAGCCAAAAGCCACAACCTACGCGGTCAACTGCTCTTGTCTCCATCTGGCACGCTTATTTTTGTTTTTGCAAATCTGGGGAGAACATCTACATGTGCCTTTCATCAGTATTCCCCGGAATGCTGTTTGTTTCTTCGCAAATAAATGAAATCGAACATTATCAAAAAAGTAGCTGCAAAAGGGAGAGGTCCCACCAACTAGAGCAAGCGAGGAGCATTCATAAACAACAATTATAAAACAATTACAATCATAAAGCAATCCACGAGCACTCTTACCAATATGATGTCTTTTTTCGCTGATAGCGTTTGCTATTGACTGAAAGCTGACTTATAAACAACGAAGAGCGTTTGTTGAAGAGAAGAACCTGAACTAAGAATGAGACAGTGAGGGTCGCGAATGAGCAGATTTATGTGAAACGTGATGTGATATCATCCTGACGAAAAATTAAGTGACAATTAAGAAATCCAATTTCATCATCTGTTGTTTGGGCAAGTGGGAAGTGAGGGAATATCTGCTTGACAACATTTATATTCAGCAGCTGTGCGGATTGATTATTACATAGACGAAGCTTTTAGAGTAGCTATTGATCTCCTGTAGTTCTGTAGTAAAGCTTTGTTGTGCTCTATAACTTGCATTAAAATTCGAAAGACTTGCTTGAACCCCGCAGTGTTCAAATGTTTTTTTTCCAAACTGTGTACGACAGATAAAGTCTTGACTACAATCTGCTCACTTTATCACTCTGATCTAAGAGCCGTTTCACGAATAAAGTTTGTTGTTATAAAATTGGCATTCAAAGTTTGTTGTTGTAATAATTTCCTATCATGTCTGGGTGAGGTATCAAAGCACCATCGATCTCAAGCAAAAGATCAGTGTTGACTTACATTTCCTGTGGCCCCGCAAGAGTTTGCACTAAAACAACACAGATACGCTATCGCTGTGATGAAATCGAATCTCGCTGTGAGAAACGACAGAAGTGAACTAGAGCAATTATTTTAGTTCGAGTTGGTTCACAAGTGGGCACTAAATCTAGTTCATTAATTGGTATGGCTTCCAATCGGCAATGGAGATCTGTTATGTCTCAAAAAATTGATTGTGAGAATTCGGAGTAAGACGTTATTTAATTACTTCTGATGGCCCCGAAAGTTTGTCAGATAAGTGCTAAAAAGAGCCTTAAAAGAACGAAGCACGTATTGTCTTATCACTTCCTTCTACTGTGTCAATAAGTCTGCCGTATTCCTCTCCACTAACAAATCATGCAGCCACTAATAAAACACGCTCAAAGAAAGCAAATTTGTTTACATTAATGGATTTTGAAGAAATTGAGAGGGAATAAAGAAAGCATTTTAATCTTACATCCAACAGTGCCTTTATTACCGAAACATGGGTGGATTGTAAACATCTCATCTGCTCTCTTTCATCGGGTCCTGGAGATCACTTCAGATCACATAATTCCAGCATTTCGGTACAACAAGTATTTTTGCTCCTCTAGCCGAAATGCAACTCGAAAAAAAAGTCGGAGTTCTCGTTACTATGGGTTGAATATACGGAACTTCCAATTTCTAGATTGGTTACTAACTCGGGAAAATTCTAAGAGAATCCGAGGGCTATTGACAAGGAGTCTAGCGTATGAACTTTCCTTTCGGATGCTCTATCAGTCTGGCTCGAGTTGCTCAAAGCACGGTTAGCGCTAACCAGCGCGGTGAACTACCATAGAAACGTATTGGTTTTTTACTTCTTAACCAATGGTTAGCGCTAACCATGCTTCGAGCAACCGGCCCCTGAGCTATAAGAGAATCATTAGAGAGAGGTTATTAAACTAACTTGTTTTGAAAAATTTCCTACTACAATGCTACCCAGGGCTGATATTTTCGTACTTTGTGCACTGTTACATCGTTGAAGTAAATTAAATGCGTTCATACTCGCTCCGGCTCTCACTTTAAAGTTTAACTTGGCTAATGTAAGTCATTAAGTTTCATGCATGATAAATATAAATTGATATACTTGAAGACAATTTCTTCGGTAACACATAACAGCGATAATTTAATAAACCTAAAGTAAATGATTGCAAACGCCCAGAATAGACCGAATGTTATTTTTATAGTCGGTCCAATGATTTCTCTTGTGCTAATGAGTCCAAATGACTGTTAAACCCACAGTTTTTCTCTCCTCGTTCGTCTAAATTGTGCCACTCATTAGAATAAGTATAACTTTAAATGTTTACTGGTTTCTCGATTGTTTGACAGCTTCTATACTGCTGCTTGTTTCTTCCATTCGTGCGGTTCCTTATAACGGTGCGTTAAAACTGAATACACACCATATGCATGTGCTTGACACAGCTGTTCCTATCTTGAAGCACGTGTCTGTTATTGTATCGAAACACAATATGTCTTTACATCCTTCCTTCTTTTAGTGTAGTTAATCTCTGTTCATTGAGGTGTACGTATTCCACGCTGAAACCAATTTTTTGTCGAATTTTTCAAGAGTTGAAAGTTATTCATGCATTGAAGTTGCCCTCACGCTACTCAGCGATCACATATATGTTGTTGTTGTTCATAAACAGAATACAAAGAACAATCAAAAGTAAACAAACACGAATTGAAGCACGCTTAGGGAGAAGATGTAAAAATACTTTTTTATTATTAAACCGCATCATGCATCAACCTTTTTCAATCAGTCCACCGACCATATAATGAGTTACACGGTAATTTTCGTCAAGCATTGAATAACAATTTTTCACTGTCAAAGCTTTTAAAAACAATAGCACCCGTTTAAGTTCATTAAACAAAGGATATTTTACGATGCAATTAAGAGCAGTGCAGAGAACAATGTTTCGTTTGACAACTGTTCCATTCACAATTCATATTTGGAGAAGTTCTTTTCAATTCAGAATATTTGCATAACCTGAAAGATATTTTGAAGTAGTCTAAGCAAATGATTTCACAGCGCCGCGCTATTTGCACCGCCTACAAATTAAATTCGTTGGTGAACCGTTCTTCATCTTGAACAAGTTAATAAGAAAGCCTTAAGCTTCAAGGTACATGCCTTTGAAAAAAAGTGAAGAAATCTGGTTAACAGTTGGCCATGCGTAGATTTAACTGGATTCAGCATTGGAAGAACGTAGTAGCAACTACTATACTTTACCTCGTTTGTTTCAGAGAGAGCTCTGCTCAAAGCCAAGGTAATTTTTTGCAATACGATAGTTCTAAGTTTAAAGCCCAACGTGTGTCAAATTTGAAAAGATGTCTCTAGAAGAGCCGTCATGAATTTGGGTCATTAAACGCCCTTTTTTTGTAACTTTGGATGCATCAGCTATTTAAGTATCATATTTCTGTTTAATGTTTTTCTTTTGCCGGGTGAGTCCCTAGATGTTAATTGACAATCAACTTCTCCTTTCTTAATTGTGATCAATCTCGATTAATATTTCGAGTTGAGACGAGACACCTCGTTTGAATTCTTCCGGCTTCGTTTGCTTTCGTTTAACTATAGCAAAGGACATGTCAACGATTGGGTATGCAAATTGAAATCCGTGATCTGGCGACAAAAAAGGTAATAACGAATTTTCGATCAAGTGACTTACTTTATGAGGTATGACTTCCTTTATGAAGATATGTGTAAAGCTATATGAAGCGGGGAAACCGAGAAGACATTTGCGCGCTTCCAACATGCTGACATTGAAGCTGCAACCCTCTAGCAACTAGTTATAATCGTCTTACACCTTGTCATTCTTATCATAAGAACACTCGGAATTTTGGCCCGAGTTTCCCCGAATCTTCACCCAAGAAC